>BQMB01000800.1:0-287500 GCA_027943415.1 Closterium sp. NIES-67
GAGGAGAGAGAGAAAGAGAGAGAGAGAAGAGGAGGAGAGAGAGGAGAGAGAGAGAGAGAGAAGAGAGAGAGAAATAGAGTGAGAGAGAGGGAGAGGGAGAGAGGGAGAGAGGGAGAGAGGGAGAGAGAGTGGGAGAGAGAGAGGGAGAGAGAGAGGGAGGGAGAGAGAGAGAGAGAGAGAGAGAGAGAGAGAGAGAGGGAGAGGGAGAGAGAGAGAGAGAGGAGAGAGAGAGAGAGAGAGAGAGAGAGAGAGAGAGAGAGAGAGAGGGATAGAGAGGAACCGATGTAAAAGATACGGATCCATCTCTCTCGCTCCCTCTCTCGTTTTCTCTCGCGCTTTCATGTATTCTCTTTCAATCGCTCTTTGTCACTCTCTCTCCGAGATGGTCTATCTCTTCTTCTCACTCACAATCATGCTGCTGAACAGGATTCCTTACTTGAAGAGCAGACGAATCCGCATGCGACTGCTGTGCGGCTCGCACAAGAAACGGATGCACTCCCGGCCGCATTGGATGACAGCTCCCGTCTGCATAATGTGTGTCGGACTGTCTGTGGCAATGGGTGGAAAGGGCATTGCCACTCTCGCGGATTTGTTGATCGTCTTCATGCTAGTGGTACCACGTGTGACTGATTGGCTAATCCGGGTGGCTAAAAACTCAGTATACTAGTGCCTGTGCACTAGTATATTTGTAACGTGCAACCACGTTTGTAAACCATAAGGGTTACAACTCCCTCTCTTCACGCTAGGTCGTGGCTGCGGATGTTGTCGCGATGCATCGTGATGCATCGTGAAGCATCAACGTCGGCATTTTGGAAGCGCATGAACGGCAAACCAGGATCCATCGGAGAAGTGGTGCAGCTGGAGGGAGGAGATGCCCAAGGGGTGGAGTACCACTTTCCGAGACGGGTGAAAAACTCAGTGGGGTTGCCTATGCTCATGCGGCGTCAAGCGAGTCCGTCACGTGGCGCGGATGAAGGTGAGTGAGGGTGCAAATGTTCAAGGAAGTGCAAGTGGTAGGAGTGTATCATGGTACGATGTAATAGTACTTGACGACCCTCCCCTCTGCCAACCCCCAATTTCCTCTAAGTAGGAACTCACTCCACCCTCCCCTCCCCGGAAGAAGCCGACCCCGTGGAGGGGGAGTCAGAAGTGAGTGGGATGTCAGGAGATGGTGATGAGGGACGGATGAACGACTTTGGTAGTGACGATCCTGAGCCGATAACAGAATCTGCGGGATCGCGAAGGCACGTTGGGGGGGAAGCTGAGAACACAACTATAGAGAGCGGACTTGATTCTCCACAACGGCATCGCCTACGTTGCCAGACAGGTACCATAACCATTATCCCCCCCTCCCCCCCCGAACACTTTGAGCGTGTCTCAAAATGATGCTAAGGCCATGGTAGACAGAGTGTTGCATTGTCGAGAAGCCTCCTCCCCCAAACCCCCTCTCACCGTCCATTCCCTCATCCGATACCCAATCCGTTTCCATCAAACCATCATACGCAGGACATGGGACAACTTGAGGCACACAGGATGGGTACCACGAGGTTGGCCTGATGCCCCTTGCATTGACACAATTCCTGATGGCAAGGTGTGCTTTCTCGATCCACGAGACCACAAACTGAGGTGTTGCAAGAAGACGACCTGTCACGGCTCAATGCATTTGCGCACTTGGGATTTTGCATGGGCTTGCTTTGGGCAGCTATGGATGTGCGATGCTTGTGGAGGGAAGACCGTGCTGTGGTATACGAGCAGAGTGCGTGACGATTTACCACAAAGCAAGACAGTTCCACGTAGCCCACCAATGTTCATGAAGCTGCTAGGCGCCTTTACACTAGCGGGTCTAGGTTTTCAGGTCATGTGGGAGGTCTGTCATCACTTGGGGCTTCCCCCACCTAGTCACGGGATCTGTTTCACAAAAATGGGAGGTGAGAATGGATTGTGGAGTGTGATCATCCGAACAGCGCTCGCATGTATGGCCGCGGTACGGGAGGGCATTAGTCAAAGACCAGAGCGTAGAGAGAGCATTTGCATTGATGGAAGATGGTCCCATGTGCGTGAGGCTGGATGGTGCACCGTTTCATTCATGGATGATGCTTCACGTAAGATCATGTACTACAAGAACACTAGGTTGGGCATCGATGCTGATTCATCTGTCGGCCTAGAGCGGGTTGGTTTTTACCGTGGATTGGAGGACTTAGAGGGTCTAGGGCATCCAATCACGAGCATTGTCATGGATGGTAGCAGCACGTATATAAGAGCTGCAGCAGATTTGGGCGTGAGGCACCAGGAGGACAGGTGGCATAGGATCGGCAACGCGAAGAAGGGTTTTAGGAAAAATGTCCAGGATCTCCAGTGGACATATGACAATGTAGATGCGGTTGAGGTATGCAACCAATTATGGATTCTTACCGTGGCCAAGCTGCGGAATTGGCTCGGGCAACCATGTCGAAATGTGTCTATGCGAGGGAGCAACAGCAAGGCAGCGCTGGTGCAGGCAATTTGTCGAATGCGGGGCATGACTAGTGCAGATGCCAAGTGGAAGTTCCCCGAGTTGTGACAGGTATTGCTAGTCGATGGAATAGGTGATGCTGCAGTGGGAGTGGAGTGGAGGAGGATGACGTTGGCCCGTTGTGGGATTATGACGGGTATTGTGGGATTTGGGATCCGGCCGACTACCCTGGCATCAGCTATTCTCGTTCAAGCATGGTCTGGGGTGGAGGATGTGGATCTGATATGGGGCAACAATGTAACGACGCATTCGCCAAATAACACCGGTTCTCATATTGCAGGCATTGTTTCTCACATTTTCACATGTTCAAACCCATTTCCCTGCTCTCACTCCTCGCTGGACCCGCATGCGTGGCCTTGATTTTTAGTCGCACAAATTCTACTGCGTGCCTCAACATCCTGATACACTACATTTCACTGCGCAACTCTATCGCAGGAACGGAGGGGGCCTACGGAAATGAGGAACATGCGGCTCCAAGTTTTGCAGCTACGGATGATAACGCACAGCAAGCGGCGTCACCGTCAGCAGTACCCATCTGGGGACCACGGGGTGCACAGGACGTCTAGGCGGCCGGGTGAAGGAGGTTGATGTGGCAGACCGGTACGGCACCCACATGGCACACGTCATGCTGCGATGCGGAGCACGGAAAAAGGCGAGGAACCCTATGTCGCCCGAGGAGGTGTCTCACAAGATCTGTCTTGCAGCCGACCACTGGGCTGGGGATCATCGACTTTGCGCACGTGCATGTCTTGATCCGAGGTGTGTTCGGGAAAACAGTTGTCGGACACAGGCACTTTATCTGCCTAACTCCAGTGCTCATCGTAAAGTTACGCGCTACCTTGCTGATAACTTTTCACCGGCCCAGGTGGTGACGAAAGTGGACGGTGCGACGAGCTCAATGAACGAGTCTTTCCACTCAATCATTTTGAAGTACGCATCCAAACGCCTCCGTCTTCAAGGCAGCTAGGAGGCTCGAATAGCCTTAGCTGTGTTACACTGGAATAACACGATGGACCGGCTTGTGAAAGCATATATAACGCGGGCACGGCAAATCACAAAGGTGCGGCGTGGTCGGCACGATAGGGTGTTAGTGTTTGAAAACTAGGATCTAGGTAGGAGGAGGAGCCATGGAAATGGCGTGAGGTTTTAGGGTAGGAAAGTTGGTGAGAGAAAAGAGAACTAGAAAAGAAGAGAGAGGGATACAAGGAGGGGTGTTGTACCCTCTACAGAAATATTCAGTAACCACTACCAAGCTTACAATTATATACTAACATATATAATTTAACACACCCCCAAGGGTTGGTAGCAAGGACCCACACACCCCCACACCCCCTAGCCTAGCACCCTCATTCCCATCAGCCACGACTACTCCAGCAGGGCCCAACTCCAAGGCATTGGAGATGGTGACGGCGGCCATCCAGGTAGCGGCGACAGCGACGGCGATGACAGGCGTGTGGTGGCAACAGGCCTGCGGCGACGACAGCGACGATGACGACGGCTTCGGCTGACGACGACGACAGCTTCGGCTTACGACAGCGGTAACGGCAGCGGCCCCCGCCCTTCCGGCGGCGTGTCCAAACTCCACGACAGGGGGACGACCGGCGAGAGTCAGGCGACGGCGGTGGCGAAGAGGAGGGGACAGAGGGAAGGGGGAAGGGGGGGGGCTTCGGATCTTCAGCGCGGCGTCATTGCTGGCGTGGCGCTTACTGGCGTGCAGGCGGGCTGCAAGTCCAGCAGCGACGCAGGTGGTGCGTGACGGCAACAGGCCGACGACACCGCCATGACACCACTACGACGCCACCACAGCGTGGCGTCGGGGCCGCGGCTGCTGGTCGACGCTGAGACGATAGCACACAGAGGCCGCCGCGGCATCTCGGAAAATGTGCCACATCGGCAGGCAAACGGAAGGCCGCAACGGCGGCGAAGTAAGGACGGGTACGCGGCGGAAGCGTGGCCCATGCGATGCGACGGGGCCAGCGCAGATTAACGGGGCCAGCGCGGCATGACGGGGAGGGAGTGCGCGGCGGAAGCGAGGGGAGCAGTCCCGGGAAGGGAACCTGCTCTGTTACCATGTCTGAAAACTAGGATCTAGGTAGGAGGAGGAGCCATGGAAATGGCGTGAGGTTTTAGGGTAGGAAAGTTGGTGAGAGAAAAGAGAACTAGAAAAGAAGAGAGAGGGATACAACGAGGGGTGTTGTACCCTCTACAGAAATGTTCAGTAACCACTACCAAGCCTACAATTACATACTAACATATATAATTTAACAGTTAGGCCTGATGTGTTGGTCGTGGGTGGACGACATGCTTCGAGATTGGATGTACGGCTTGCCTCATGCTCTCTTCGAGCACGATTCTGACATTGCTAGCGCTGTTCGAGGACAAGCACGTCGACGTCTTTTGCCTGAGTATCCGCCCACGAGCGACGGCACCTGGGCCCCTACCAACTGAGTGAGTTCCAAGGTGTTCTGCACGCTTTTGATTTCCAGCTGTGTCTATCACTATCCACGAGTGCATCTCATATACTTTGCCTCCACCAGGTTACCTATGCGGATTGCATCCGCCCGTGAAGTGCCTCATGCGGGATCGAAGCACTAAACGCAACCGAGCGTGGCTGGCTCGTTATGACAATTTGACTGGACTACATTAGCGTACGGTAATGTATTGCGGCCATGTCCATAACTGCTTGAGCAGTGAGCCGCTTTCGCCGCCACATGTACAGGCAGGTGAGGTTTCTGCTAGCCGGTTGCTCGTCTTTCCGCCCTCTTATTTCAGCGCGTGTGGCCCATCTCTCCCTTTCGCTCCCTGCCCACATCTCTCCCTCACAAGCCACCCCACGACGCTGCCCACCCTCCCTTCTCTCTTTCTGCTTTCCTACCCTCACTGTCCACCTCTCCTACTCCGCCCACCCCTCTCCACGCCTCCCTCCCTACTGTTCTGCCCTCCCCATTGTTCGTCCCTCCCCAATATTCTGCCCTCCCCACTGTTCTGCCCTCCCCACTGTTTTTGCCTCCCCATTTTTCTGCCCTCATCCCTGTTCTGTCCTCCCCAATGTTCTGCCCTCCCGCTGTGTTGCCCTCCCCACTGTTCTGCCCTCCAACTGTGTTGCCCTCCCCACTGTTCTGCCCCCCCCCCCCCTCCGCCCCTCTCTATCCACCTCTTCACCTCCGCCCACCCCTCTCCCCCCCACTCTGCCCACCCCACATTTCTCCCACTCTCTATCCAATGGAAGGCCCCTCCATACTTTGCCATATGTGTTCTCCCATACTCACCTTCCACATGCTATGCTCACCCCTCATCTCCTGTGCCCTCTCCAAAACTCCTTTGCTCGCGCCGTCTATCCCATTCTCTCCCTCCCCGTCTCGCATTCTCTCCCGCCCTCTCTCACCCACGCTTGCGTTTCTGCAGCAGCCACGGAATTTATGCGGCCGAGTAGGGTGTTGATGAAGCACCCATAGATTGGTGGGTTGCTGGAGCTGTGAGCTCACACGGATGTCTGGAGTGTTGGGGATACGGAGATTATTTGATGACTTTGCACATCCACAGTATCGCTGCTGTGCATGTGGTGGACTTTGTTGCGCTCATATATTTCATTTGGGCACTTTGAGCAGTATTATTCATGATTAGGGGAGGGGAGGCTTCTCAAATCGCTACCTGATGTATCATATCCCTTTGCATTTATGGTGTTGCAAATCAGCCATAATATCTCTCTGGCTGGCCACCTATGCCTCCCAGCTGCAGTGCTGCTCCGTCGCAACCCTCTCTTTGTTCCAAAGCTGTCTCCATCTCCCCATTCTCATCTCTCCAACCACTAAAACCGTCCCCATACTCCGATCTCCATGGAGGCTCTTGTCTCTGTTCACTGAAGAGGAAGGGCAGCGTGGGACGGGGGGATGTGCACGGTGAAGAAGTGTGAAGGGAGATGGGCATTGACGGGGAGTATGGGATGGGGGGAGAGGGGTGAGAATGGGTGTAAAGAGAGGGTTGGGGCAGGGGAGGGTGGGCACATAGAAGGCGTATGAAGGGACTTGGGTTGGTATCGCGCCGAGGGCTGGACAGGCAGCGAGAGGGGGAAGGGGATGGGCAGGGATAAGGAGTACGATGTGTTTGCAAACTCTGGGCAGAGTGGAGGTTTGGAAGCAAAGGTTCGGGGTATAGCGAGGATGTGGGCTGGCATGTCAACGACAGCTCTCTCTCCCTCCCCTGCAGCTCTCCTCTCTCCCTCCCCTGCAACTTTCCTCTCTCCCCTGCACTACCTCCTCTCCCCCTCCCCTGTTCTCACTCCTCTCCCCGTCCCCTGCTCACACTCCCTCTCTCCCTCCCCTGCCCTCACTCCTCCCTTCCTCCCCTGCTCGCACTCCTCTCCCCCTCCCCCTGCCCTCTCTCCTCTCCCCTTTGCCCACGTTCACTCCTCTCCCCTTCCCCTGCTCTCACTCTTCTCCCTTCCCCTGCTCTCACTCCACTCCCCCTCCCCTGCTCTCACTTCTCTCCCCCTCCCCTGCTGCCACTCCTCTCCCCATCCCCTGCTCTCACTCCCTCTCTCCCTCCCCTGCCCTCACTCCTCTTCCCCTCCCCTGGTGTCACTCCTCTCCCCTTTCCTCCCGTTCACTCATCTTCCCATCCCCCTCAATCCCTCTCTCCCTCCCCACCTTGCACTCCTCTATCCCTCCCCTGTTCGCAAACCTCTCCCCCTCCCCTGGGGTCACTCCTCTCCCCATCCCCTGCTCGCACTCCTCTCCCCCTCCCCTGTTCTCATTCCTCTTCCCCTCCCCTGCTGTCACTCCCTCTCTCCCTCCCCTGCTCACACTCCCTCTCTCCCTCCCATGCCCTCTCTCCTCCCTCCCTCCCCTGCTCGCACTTCTCTCCCCCTACCCTGCTCTCTCTCATCTTCCCTGTCCCAACGTTCACTCCTCTCCCCTTCCCCTGCTCTCACTCTTCTCCCTTCCCCTGCTCTCACACCTCCCCCCCTCACCTGCTCGCACTCCTCTCCCCCTCCCCTGCCCTCACTCCTCTTCCCATCGCCTGCTCTCACTCCCTCCCTCCCTCCCTCCCTGCTTTCACTCCTATCTCCCTCTCCTGCCTCTCCCTCTCCCCTGCTCTCACCCCTCCCCCCTTCCCTCGCTCTCCCGCCTCTCCCCCTCGCCTGCTCTCACTCGTCTCCCTCACCCCTGCCCTTGCTCTCACCCCTCTCCCCTTTCCCCTTCCGCTGCCCTTGCTCTCCCTCCCGCGCTCACGCTGCTCCCTCCCGCGCTCACGCTGCTCCCTCCCGCGCGATCACGCCGCTCTCCCTCCCGCGCGATCACGCCGTTCTTCCCGCACGCTCACGCCGCTCTCCCTCCTGCGCGCTCACGCCACTCTCCCTCCCGCGCGCTCACGCCCTTCTCCCTCCCGCGCGCTCACGCTGCTCTCCCTCCTGCACGCTCACTCCGCTCTCCCTCCCGCGCGCGCACTCTGCTCTCCCTCCGGCGCTCACTCCGCTCTCCCTCCCGCGAGCTCACTCCGCTCTCCCTCCCACGCTCACTCCGCGCTCCCTCCCGCACGCTCACTCTGCTCTCCCTCCCCTGCCCTCGCTGCTTCCTCCATGCTTTCGCCTCAGCCACTCTGTGCTATCGCGTCACTTGGTAGGTTCTGTCGCGTCACTCCGTCCCTGCTGTCACGTCTCTCCGTCCCTGCTATTGCGTCTCTCCGTCCCTGCTATCGCATCTCTCCGTCCCTGCTATTGCGTCTCTCCGTCCCTGCTGTCGCGTCTCTCCGTCCCTGCTATCGCGTCTCTCCGTCCCTGTTGTCGCGTCTCTCCGTCCCTGCCATCGCGTCTCTCCGTCCCTGCTCCCGCGTCACTTCGTCCCTCGGGATGAATTATGCGCGGTTCGCACTGCTTAGCCAGTCGTCGCGAGATCTGCGGCATTATCGCTATCATTCCTTATGGCGCGAAGTTTCGTCTAGGCTTGGCTACGCGCGCGAGAAACCTCGTATGCTGGCTAGTTTCTAGTCACTAGTCGGTCTCGCCTGGGTCCCAATTTATAAATTTTGATAGCAACTTTCCCTTAGCCGTTTGAGCTGAGAGAGAGCCAGGGGTTAGGCTGCTTGGGCAAAGGTTTTTGCTTGCCTTTCAACCAATCACGAGCCCCCTTTTACAGCCACCGTGTAAGGAATTTCCATTCCTTACTGAGTTGTACGCTAGCGCGCACACCCGAACTCCTCGACTCGTCACGTTCGGCCTCAATTATCGGCCCAACCCTTTTCCGGGTCGCGTCCGGCACTGTCGCCACATTGCCGAACCTACCCACATTCCGAGGTTATCGCCCTAGAGCGCCAACCCCTATATAACCTTGTGCCTTCATTGCAATAGCGACCTGGTATCCTCACGTTATAGTACATTGACACTTCCTAAATCATAACAGCTGGTATCAGAGCCCGAGCGTTCCAGGAACCTTTCGTTTCCCCGTATTAGTTAGTTGACGGTGGTCAGAGGGGATTAGCATGGCTGCACAGCAGTTGTCTCCGATCGTAAATATTTTTACGTCAACAACTACAACGTGTGCGCACACTTCTGCCCCGTCCTGACCGCCATGGCCCTGGTAGACTCGACGGTTGAGGAACAGACGACCTCGACTGCTGCGAACTCTGCCCGGGAAACTTTGGACCTGCAAGCATTAATGGAGCAGTTGAATGATTTGACAAGCGTCGCCAACAACCTCCGCGACGAGAACCAACGACTTCGCCAGGCGCAGGAAAGGCGTTCAGAGGAGCCGGGCAACGATGCACGAAGCGAGGCGGGTGAGCAGCAACCGTCGCCAGTGGAGCTGGCACGACTAGCGGCAACAGCCCCACACTCGACAAGTGGCGGCGTGAGATATCAGCAACCCGCTCCTTTTGACCCAGCTAATAAAGGCGTGACGGTGCGGCAGTGGATATTCGCCATGAATATCTATTTCAACGCGGCGGGCATCCGAGATGATCAGAAGCAGATCAGCCATGCATTGACATTGTTGCAAGGGGCCGCCCTACAGTGGTGGAAGGTCATCGTCGACTCAGCGGCAACTCGCACAGAAGGACAGCACGAGTGGTCCGAAGAATTCGGCGACGAGGACGAGGCAGATTTTCTGTTTGGTGCGACCCACATTCGCACGTGGGCAACGTGGTGTGCAAAGCTTTGCAAGCAGTTTGAGCATGCTCCTGACTCAGACAAAGCGCGCGAGACTCTACGCATGTGGAAGCAGCTGGGATCTGTGTCCGAATACACCGCGTCATTTTTTACGTTGGTCGACAGATGTGGCTACATGCATGAGTTGGAGAAGGTCGACAGGGATTTGGGCGGGCTAAAGCCTGAAATACAGTACCAGATAAAATTGCAACGACCTGCGAAGCGGTTACAAGACTTCATCCAACTTGCTGAAGCCGCTGATTCGCTCACGAAGCTGAGGACAAACTTCTACGACGGAGGTCGCCCTCGAGAACAGTACCAGCGCGCCACGATAAAAGGGATGGACGCAGTGGATATCTACGCAGTTGCTCCGCGAAATACGGGGCTATGCTACCACTGTGGCCGACCGGGTCATATCCGACGCAACTGCCCAGAAATCATAGCCACTCAGAATTCTATGGGGAAGAAGCCGGAGGAGCGACCGGGAAATGGGTCGTGTCAATAAGTACCGGGCCCCTTACTAGCGGGCAGGCTTCTTCGCCCGAGCCACACAGTCCCCACCGGGTCATGATCCTGACTGCTGCAATCGACCGGACCCGGAAGAATAAGGGGGGCAAAACTGCTAATCACCCTGTATTGGTGGAGGGTAAAGTCAACGGGGTGTTGCTGAAAATATTCGTGGATGGAGGCGCGAGTCACAGTCTCATACAGCTGGACAGGGCTAAAAAAATGGGTATTCCCTTACTCAAGTGTCCACCCGAAATTGACGCCTGACTAGTGGATGGAACACCGCTGGCTATACGGGAGCGAGTGGAGAACGTCAGCTTTCATTGCAGGGAGCACGTAAAATTTCGGATGGGGCTGCTGGCGACTACACTCGACGGATGCGACGGGCTGTTGGGACAGGATTGGCTGCGACAGTACAACCCGAAGATCGACTGGACGACGGGCGGCTGCAGCATCAAACTCGACGGGATTCATCGCGAACTCCTGAAATGGACGGGGCCTCGTATGCGAAGCACCCAAGTCCATGCGATAACTTTCAAGCGCGCGATAAAAGCGGGAGCTGCAGCGTACGCAGTCGATCTTCGTGAGGTGACATCACCGACGACAGCCGAAGATATCGCGAAGCTGTGCGATGCCGTTCCTCCGGATTTAGCGGACCTGATTCGAAAGTACCCCGAGATTTTCCCAGACGACCTGCCCGCAGGACTTCTGCCGATCCGACCCGAAGACCATCGCATCGAGCTGGAACCAGGCACCCAGCCAACAGTGCAGCGACAATTTCGGCTCAGCCAACCAGAACTAGAAGATTTACAGCAGCAGTTGGATTATCTTCTGAGGAAGGGTTTTATTAGGCCCAGCACGTCCCCATACGCCGCCCCGGTACTGTTCACCCCGAAGAAGGATGGAGGATTCCGCACGTGCATCGACTACCGCGCACTCAACAGGATCACAATCAAGTCGCGTTAGCCGATCCCGCGAGCCGACGACTTACTCGACCAACTTCGCGGAGCCAAGTTCTTCTCGAAAATCGACTTGCGAGGAGGTTACCATCAAATTCGCGTCGCTGCTGAAGATTGCCACAAAACCACCTTTCGAACCCGCTACGGAAGCTACGAATACCTGGTGATGCCCTTTGGCCTCACGAACGCGCCCTCGACTTTCCAGATGACCATGAATGGCATTTTCCGGGAACTCCCGGATAAATGCGTGATTATCTACCTCGACGATATCCTAATCTACAGCCGCAGCAGGGAGCAGCACTTAAAGGATCTTGATGTAGTCTTCACGCTGCTGCACAAGAACCGCCTCATCACGAAAGGGTCTAAGTGCAATTTTCTTAAGCAGGAGTTGGAGTTTTTGGGCCACGTCGTCTCGACCGAAGGAGTGAAAATCGACCCCAGGAAAATTAAGACCATACAGGAGTGGAAGCCGTCGTCAAATCTCAAGGAGCTGCAGAGTTTTTTGGGGTTCGTCAACTACGTCCGCCGTTTTATACCCAATATGGCTGGGTTATCTGCCCCGCTAACAGACCGACTGAAGGATCACGATTGTTTCTGGTGGGGAGAGAAGCAGCAAGCTGCATTTGACCAACTGAAGATCGCCCTCACGTCGCCGCCCATTCTTCGCATCTCCGATCCCGACCGTCCATACAAAGTCATCACCGACGCCAGCGACATCGCCATCGGCACAGTTCTCCTACAGGATTTCGGCGACGGGTTACAGCCAATTGCCTACGAATCACGGAAGCTGCAGGGTGCGGAAAAAAACTATACAGTCCACGACAAGGAAACGCTGGCGATCGTCCACGCGTTCAAGACCTGGCGGTGCTACCTGACAGGCGCTGACGTCACAGTGCACACCGACCACAAATCCTTACAGTACCTGAGAGCCCAACCGAATCTCAACCCGCGACAGATCCGATGGCTCGATTTCCTCAAGTCAAACTTCCACTACACCATCACCTACAAACGGGGCGCCAACAATATTCCCGATGCCCTGACTCGATCCACTGCCCATACCGCCGCCATGCTAATCGCCCAGACCAACCCACTACTTACTGGACTATTTACCCATGGCTACAAGATAGACCCCTTCTTCCGCTCCGCTATCCATCAACAACATACCACTACCACTGGACACTATTTTAACAAGCGCGATACTTCTCGCATCTGGGTACCCGGCTACGATTTACTTCGTACCTTGCTAATACAGAAATCCCACGACAACCCTACCTCCGGGCGTTTCGGAGTCGACAAAACTTTGAAGACGTTGCAGCGCAATTATTATTGGCCAAACAAGGCCGACGACGTGCGCAAGTACGTGTCCTCCTGCACCGCCTGCCAGATCATGAAATCTTCCTATCAGCGAGCAGCCAGACTACTACAGCTGTTGGATCCACCCGAGCGACCCTGGCACCATATCACGATGGACTATGTGATGGGATTGCCAGCTTGTCCCAGCGGAAACGACGCCATCCTCGTGGTCGTTGACCGACTCACGAAAATGGCGCACTTCATCGCATGCCAACAGACAATTACAGCGGAGGAAACCGCCCAACTATTCATCGGCAACGTCATCCGACTACACGGACTGCCCACCGCAATTATTTCAGACCGAGACCCAAAATTCACATCGAATTTCTGGCGCCAACTGTGGGACCAGTTCGGCACAAAATTACAGTTTTCCTCCGCCTACCACCCACAGACCGACGGGCAGACCGAACGAGTCAACCAGACCATGGAGCAACTCATTCGAACTACCTGTACTTACCCACAGACTTGGGAGAAATCCCTTCCGCTGCTGGAATTCGCGTATAATAACGCGCCTTCAGCCACAACCCATCAATCCCCGTTTTTCCTGAACTACGGACAAGACACTGTGGTACCCTCTACCCCGAACATCGAGACACCCGTGCCCTGGTCCCAGAAATTTGCTGAAGACATTCTCGCCGCCCGAGAAAAAGCTGCTGAAGCCATCAGGAAAGCCAACCTGATCGCCAGCCAACAAGCCGATCGCCATCGACGTGACATCACTTACAAAGTGGGAGATCTCGTTCTCCTCGACACTCGCAATTTGCGGCTGCTGATCCTGAGCAAACTCCGACCCAGATTCTGCGGGCTATTTCAAGTGACGAATATGGTGACACCTGTCACTGCTCACCTCCGACTCCCGGGTGACTGGCGTCACCACCCAGCTTTCCACGTCAGCCTCCTACGGCCCTACGTCCCCAGTTTGTCAGAATTGGCACGACAACGCGGTGCACCGCAGCTGACGCCCCTGCAAGAACCGACGACCGAGCCTTTGAAAATTCTCGGCCATCGAGTCACGACGCAGCTGAACCGTCAGATGGTTGATTTTCTCATCCGCTGGCGCGATCGCACGTCCGAAGATGACAGCTGGGTGCAGGCCCCAAGATTCGTTTTTAGGCCCGCTGATTTATCATCCTTCCCTCCCATACATAGGCTGATTTCTCAGCCCCCCCCTGAAAAAAAAGGCTGAATGTGACAGCCTTGACTAAAAAAGTTTCGCTGAATGTTAAGCCTTGGTTAAAAACTAACACTGAAATGCCACGAATAAGAATGCACTTTAATTAATGATAGTCATTACATTTCATCTTCGGTGTCTACATAAGCCTCTAGTTCCCCCCCATCATCCATGGGGCCACTACAGTCATCATCATCCACCTTCTCCTTGCCCTTCCTTCTCTGGGGGCGGGGCCGACAGGTGGAACGGGGCCTTCTCTTCTTGTAGGCCCTCCAGATCTTTACTACAGCGGGGTAATCCAGGGTATAGTCTAGCATAGACATCACCATAAGATCGCTAAGCCGGGCATCGTTGAGGCTGCCGCGCTGCCAGGTCTTGATCAGGTTCTAGCGGGAGAAGCCACGCTCGCACTCAACGGTGCTCAGGGGCAGCACGGCCACCGCCACCCACAACCCCATGAGATTGGGGTAGTGGATCTTCCAGTCGATGGTCTTGAGCACGGCGGTGAGGCCGGCATAGAACTTGCGGTCGACGGTGTTTAGCCGTGCGAGCATGGGGACGAAGTGGCGAATCTCCTTGGCCGCCTTCCTCTTGTCAATGCCTAGAGGGGGCGGGGAAGACGTGCGGGGGATTTTAAGAGGTTTGAAAGATGCGTAAAAAGGGAGAGACAGTCCAAGGAATTTCAACATGCGTAAAAAGGGAGACGGAACACAGCACAACTCAGACGGTGAATGGCACTTGGCAGAATCTCTTCGCTGTCCTCCGCTTTGTACAGCTGCACCAGCTGGTCGAACCACTCCATGCACTGCTTGTGCCTAGCGGAGCGCTCCCAGTTCGGCGGCCAGGTGTCAGCAGAGAAGAGGCGGCATCCCGCGAGTTGTTCCATGTCCCCAAGACGTTCGTCCAAGCCCTTCAACAGACCCTCAGCCAAGGCCGTGCAGTCGTCGACACAGGCATTATGTGTTCCCTCCCTAGGTTAGCCGTCGATCTTGTCGAAATGGAGACTTACAACGGAGCGGACGGGGCGGCCATCAGATGCGACTCCGTCAACGGTGACTACTGGAGTACAGTTCGGGCCGTGACGGGTGAGGAACTGGCCGAGCCGCAACATCTCAGTGCTGTCGAAGTCGTTGCCGCGATCGACGTACCGGCTCTCCAGCAGCCCGGTTGTCTGCGCGATCTGACTGGCGACGGTCGCGTAGTCCAGCTGCGAGGATAGGTGTTCATGGGGCGAGGGGAGGTGGGGGGGAAATAAGAGACAGGATAACACGATAAGCATATGCACGTGCTTGAGAAAGACGCACCTCCCGCTGCTGGAACACCTTGTTGAGGATATTGAGCTGCTCAAGCACATCAGCCAGAACATGCAAAAAAAAACCAGAAACGATAGCTCCGAACAATAGCCAGCAACTTCACGTTCCTCAGTTCCGTGGCCATGACTAGCAGACCTAATAGCACAGCCAGACGACGGAGGATCGCCTCACCGCGAGAGAGCCATCGGATGGCATGGATCCCCTGCACTTCCAGGTTGGTGTCGTTGAACATCTCCTGCAGGTCCTTGAAGCGTTGATGCCAGGGTCCAGAACGGCCGAGGAACTCTGCAATCTCCTTGATGAAGTCGTCGACGATGCCGAAACTCTTGATCTCTTCTGCGGCATCCTTGGCCGCCAGCGCCTCCCTGCAAGTACAAAACGGATGTGTTAAAACATGTCTCGCGGGTGTATGAAAGCGGAAGAGTTCAGAATAACACTTACTGATGGGCGACGCAGTGGCATGACACGAGGTGTGGGACAAGCACCCTCAGTTGAGCAACAAGGCCATGCGTCTTCCCGAGCATGACGGCAGCGCCGTCAGTACTGATGCCGGAGATTCGGTGTAGATCCATACCAAATGCCTGGATGTGGGACAACAACAGCGAGAGCAGCGAGGCAGCGTCAGCCCTGTCAACTGTGAGGAGCGCAAGGAGTTTTGTCACTTGACGGTTCTCCCGAATGAAGGTGGCAAACACAATCATGTGTTTGCCACGACAGCGGTCAGTGCTCTCATCGAGACTGAGGCCGATGAAGGGGCTGGCCAGGAGGTGTTCGAGCTGAGTGGTCTGGAGCCATATCGCGAGGGCTTGTGTGAACTGGCCGAAGCCATACCTGCCATGGTATCACGCAAAGAGGGAGATTAGGACGTGAAAAGGTCGCGAAGGCAGATAAAAACTAAAGCACGGTCGGAGACTTACGAGTTGTAGTATGTTCCGTAGCCTTGCTCTAGAAAGCCACGGATTTTCCGCTTCGACAGGTATCGCATGAGATGAATCCACGTCTCCATCGGCTCGTTGCAACGGCTGCAGAATTAGAGCACATCAAGGAGTGAAGACACGTGAAGCAGCTCTAGGTCTTGAGCGAGCGGGTGTTGGTCGATGCGTTGTTGGTTGGTCGCCATCTGCAGCAGGTCGACTTGCTTGGCCACCGCGAGCTCATGTCGAGTTGTGCCAGCATGCTTCTTGAACGCTTGGACCTGCACGCCGGTCGCTCCTTGCCCGCTCTTGCCAGTTTTCCCCTTAAGACCTGCATGTTCGGTGCACACAGAGCACTTGAAAGCAGGCAAGCCGCTGTCAGTTTTTGTGATGAGCAGCCATCGATAGGCCTTAGACCAGCGGGATTGGAAGCGGTCCAACGCGTCGGCATAGATTTCTTCTTGCGTCAGCCTCTTCCGCCCGGCAGACGGCACCTCTGCCTCTTCCTCCTCGTCGTCAGAGTCGGAAGCGGCAGGCTCGGAATCTTTCGGCGGAGGTGCAAAAGACAACCGTAACTGACGATTACGGCCAGTCCGAGGGGAGGGCTTCGCAACAGTCGGCGGCGCTACAGAATCTAGCACAGAAGCTGGACGAGTGGGAGATGAAGATAAGAACGGGCTTGCAGGTCGCACGATACGACATGCTTCTGGCGAAGGAGGGCGACTAGAACTCGGTTCATCGACAGATCTTGGAAGCGGCAGTGCTAACAGAATACTACCGAGGGACGAGAGTAACAGGTCTAGCCCCGTGCGCATTTCGCGCTCGTCGGCGACCTGCCAGGCATCGTCATCGCCTACATCGTTGTCTCCACCCGGTTCTGCCATGACGAGAGGAGCGGAATCAGGGTACCTAAACCATGACTAACAGGCGTTGAGGAAGAAATGAACTTGCGGGCCAAGGCAGGCCTACTTCTGGACGATGAAGCAATGGAGAACAGGCTAGAGCAAACGACCCCTTCTTGATGGGTGCAGCCATCAAGAACGCGGTGCGGTTCTACTGCTGCCCATGCAACGTTGGAAGGGGTACCCCCTTCTGGAATCTTCAGGTGTGCGCTTCGGGGGAGCATCTTTCCTGCACTGCTGTACTAGCGCATATGCAGCTGAATCATAGAGAGCTCTAGCGATTAGTTTACTTAGCGGAAATTCGGATAACAACCAATCACATTTAGCAGTGGCTAGTGTGCTGGCAACGGTGGAGGGAATTCCGCGTCAGATGTCACGCCGACAGCCCAACAGTGCAGTCACTCGGCGTGATTGACAGGGGTAAACTTGTCACATAGCGGTAATTGTGGGGGGCCCCGGAAACACACTATAATCAGTTTCAGCCTCCCCCCCAGGGAGGACGCTGAAACCTCAGCCTACACTCTACAAAAAAGGCTGAAAACATCAGACTAGGCTAAAAAAAAAGTCTGAAATTGACAGCCTTACCTATAAAAAAAAGTCTTTCACTTCAGCCTTGGTAAAAAAAAAAAGCATAAAAAAAGGCTGAATCAGTGTAAAAAGGCTGACATCTAGGGGCCTGGCTGGGTGCCACTCGCTGAGCTAGAATCACATCCGATTCTAACAGCGTATTATCAGCGTCGGAATGTTTCCGATGCACGCGGTCTCGTTTAGGAGGGGGGGGGGTAGTGTAAGGAATTTCCATCCTAACTGAGTTGTGCGCTAGCGCGTACACCCGAACTCCTCGACTCGTCACGTTCGGCCTCAATTATCGGCCCAACCATTTTCCGAGTCGCGTCCGGCACTGTCGCCAAGCCTGTCGTTATCAGGGTATTTTACCCTGATTCCTTGATTTCACAGGGTTTTTTTTTTGCCAACCCTTAATTTTCAGGGTTGGGCTTTTTTTAACCCTAACCTCTTCAGGGTTGTATGTCTCTGAACACTTAGAATTTCAGGGTTTGCGTTATCCCAAAACTGAGTTTTCAGGGAGTAACGCGTATGAACCCTGAGTGCGACATCCATGTGGCTCACAATGTGGAAATTTAGGCGAAGTCCCCAATCTCCAGAGACATTCCCCCCCACACACAACAACCTACAAAAATTGGTGAAGTCCTCGAACATTCCCTCACACACTTAGCAACCCACAAAAATCGGCTAAGTCATGTGTCGTACAGACATCCCCCCTACACACCTAACAACAACCCACAAAAATTAGCTAAGTCTTGATAGGCAGTGACAGCAAAAAAAAAAAAAACGGCTTAGTCCTATTGTACACAAGTTATCCCCCCTCCCACACTCCAACAACCCATAAAAAAGGCTAACGGTCAAGTCATAGAAGGTACCGTAGGTTTCGCAGCTGGCAATGTACCTAACCCTAAATTTAAAGGGTACTAGCGACAATGCTCCCTTCTTAAGGAAAGTTTTTTTATTGCCCGTGTGGTCAACTCAAAGTCCATCAAACTTTGACGGCCACAATCAATCGCGATCGTTTCGACAAATTTCAGCCGTTAGATGATCGCGTAACGTCCTTGATTTGCCCATATCGCAGCAAGCGCGGGAGGTTTCTGCCACTGCCCCATTCGCCTCGATCCCCACCTCTCCCTCCGTTTCGCTTCCCCTCTCCCCTCTGTTTCGATTCCCCCTTCCCCTCCGTTTCGCTTCTCCCATTCCTCTCTACTGTATTTTGAACCCCCCCCCCCCCCCTCCCACTTTTTCCCTCCCCGTTTCGCTTCCTCTCTTCCCCTATGACTTTGTAGACACCCTCACTGTGATTGAGACCCGCCACCGCTCCATCGCCCAGGCGAGCGGTACCGTGCCGGTCCCTATCTTTCAGGGTTGTGCCCCCGCTCAGTGTACTTTCTCCGACGGCTCTGCCGCTGTGGCTGAGACTGCTGCTGCAGCGCAGTTTCGTTCGGGGAAGGGCCGCCGCCCCAAGGTTGGGCGCGGCGGAGGAGGCGGGGGTGCGGGAGGGGGTGGTGGTGGAGTCGGGTCGTCTGGTGCTGGAGCGGACGAGGGGACCCTGCCCAGTCCAGCTGAGCCGCCGCCTCCGCAGTCGCAGCAGCAGCAGCCGCACCAGTCGCAGTAGTCGCACCAGCCGCAGCCTTCGCAGCAGCCGCCGCAGACGAGGCAGACGAGTGTCCTCCTGCCCGGGTGGCTCGGCGCTGGCGGTGGTCAGGCGCGTGGTGGTGTGCCGAGTGGTGGATCTGGAGGCGTGCGTTGTCAGTACCAGATCCAGACCGGTCCTCGCCGCGGCTTCGTTTGCGGTAAGATCGGTCACTCCACTCCCCGCTGTTTTCGTCGCCTGGACGACCTGTTTCGTCCGCGCTTCGGCCCGTCGCCAGACCTCCCGGACTGGCACAGTTTGCTTAGTCGTAGGATTCAGATTTTTGACATGGACATGGATGCCATTGTTTCCGTTCTGCATGTGATGTATGCTGATGACTCTAGTGTGCTTCCCGCTTATTACTCACTGTCGGCTAGTGTAGGTGTGCCTAGCTTAGCCTCCCCTGCTGCGTCAGGCGTAGGATCCCCTGCTTTGTGTAGTCCTTGTGCTTCCGCCGTCGCTCCATCGCCAGACGCCTCTGCTTCGCTTTCCTTCACCTTGGACTCTGGCGCTTCCCGGTGTTTCTTCCGCGACTTCACCACACTGACGCCGCTTCCTGTTCCTGTTGCCGTTTCTCTTGCTGACCCCTCCAGCGGTCCGGTAGTCGCCCGCAGTTCCACCACCCTTCCCTGTCCGGCGGTTCCTTCGGGCACTCTCACAGGTCTGCATATCCCCTCGTTCTCCAGGAACCTAGTTGGTGTCGGCTGCCTCCAGGACCTTCGCGTCACCACTACGTTCCCTGGTCACGAGCGGTATGCTATCTGTACCGAGGCCGCCACGGGTGCCCCCCTGTCCACGTTCCCCCGGGACCCGGTGTCCGGCCTGTTCACTCTGGACACCGTGACCCCCCCAGCTGGGGCGCTCCCTCAGGTGGCTGCGTCTACCCAGGTTGCTGCTGCCTGCTCCTGTCGGTCCCTCACTCACCCGACTCTCCTTTGGCACCACCGCCTAGGTCACCCTGCGCTCCCGCGTCTGCGTCACATGTCCCAGCACGGTCTTGTCCTTGGTCTCCCAGGTTCTCTCCCCGCTTTTCCCTCCTCCCCAGCCCCACCTTGCACGCCTTGTGTCGAGGGTCGGCTTCGCCGTGCCCCTCACTCCTCCTCGTTTCCCCCTACCGCCGCGCCGCTGCAGACCCTGCACCTGGACGTCTGGGGCCCCGCCCCCGTCCCTGGGCCGCGTCGCGAGCGCTACTTCCTTGTGCTTGTCGACGACTTTACTCGTTACACCACAGTCTTTCCCCTGGAGCGCAAGGCCGACGTGCCTGGCGCTCTCATCCCCTGGCTTGTCTCTGCGCGTGTCCACCGCGGTCTCCCTGTCTTGCGTCTTCACTCCGACCGTGGTGGCGAGTTTGCCTCAGGTGTCCTTGGTCGCTTTTGTCGTGCGGAGGGCATCACCCAGACGTTCACCCTACCGGACTCCCCACAGCAGAATGGGGTCGCTGAGCGACGCATCGGTTTGGTCATGGAGGTGGCTCGCACCTCCTTGATCCATGCCGGTGCACCCCATTTTCTGTGGCCGTTCGCTGTGCGCTACGCTTCTCACCAGCTTAACCTGTGGCCGCACCCTCAGCAGCCGCAGGTTTCGCCGACCAGTCTTTGGACTGGGTCTCTTGGTGACGCGTCTGCGTTCCACGTCTGGGGCTACCTTGCTCACGTCCGTGCCTCCGGCACGGACAAGCTCACTGCCCGCACCCTTCCCTGCGTCTTCCTCGGCTTTCCCCTTGACGCGTCTGACTGGCACTTTTACCACCCGCCATCTCACCGCTTCTTTCACTCTCGCAACGTCACCTTTGACGAGTCCGTCTCCTACTACCGTCGCTTCCCCCACCGCGGTCCCCCGGTTACCCCCCCCCCTGTTCCTGGTCACTCCTTCCCCGGTAGTCCGTGCCCCTCCTACTCCTCCTCCCCGTCCTGCCCCCTCTGGTGTGTCCCACGTCACCCCCCTTCCGTCGATGGACCCGGTTGAGGAGTATCTGACTCTGGTGGCCCTGCTGCGCAGTCTTCGCCGGCCGCCCCTCCCCCGGCGTCCCCTCCCCAGTCCCCTCCTCCACCGCCTCTGCCGCCGCTGCAGCCGTCGGTGTCGCTGCCGCCGCCGCCGCCGCCGTCGCAGCACCCGTTCGTTGACTCTGGGGGTGCTAGTCCCGGTAGCTCTGGGGGTGGATCCTCTGGAAGTGCTGGTGTGGAGTGTGCCGGTGGTAGCCGCGGAGCCGCTTGCAGTCCCAGTGTCGCCGTTGTGCCGCCGCAGCAGCAGTCCCCGCCGGTGTCAGCCCTTCGCCTGCTCGGCCTTCCGTCCCCCGACCCTGCGTCTGTTCCTCTCCGACCGTCTCCTCCTCTTCCCGTCTACGGCCCTGTCTTCCCTCCGCCGGACTCGTCCCCGACCCGTTTTCCCCCTCGTTCCCCTCCTGTGTCCCCTCCCCTGTCTCCTGACCCGACTCCTCCGTCGCACGTCTAGTCTCACCGTCCCTCCCGTGCTCGTCTTGCCTCGCCAATCTTGCGCTCCCACCCTATGTTGCTTCGTTCCCACGCGTCTCGTCCTCCCCTTCTACCGTCGCCTCCTCCGTCCTCCCTTGTTGTTGCACCCCCCCCGCTGTCTGACTACCTTCGTGCCGCTCGTCCCCTTGTTCCTCGGGTCCTTGCCTCTCTCGTTACCGACCCGTCTGTTCCGGTCTCGTGCCTTGACGCTCTTGTTGCTGCGGTCGCTGACTTCGCCTCTACCCGCCGCCTTGACTACGCCACCGCTCTGGTCTCTGACCCTGCCTGTCCTCCGTCTGTCGGGGGTGCTCCTGCCCTTGGCAGTGACGTCCTGGAGGACCGCCAGTTCGAGCTTGCTTTCCTCTCCGAGGCTGCTCCCCATCTCTGTTCCATGCTGCTAGTCCCTGAGGGTGACCCAGACGCTTTTGACATCCCGACCCCACGCACTTACGCTGAGGCGACCTCAGGACCTTGGGCCTCTTAGTGGATAGCTGCCATGGAGCAGGAGATGGCATCTTGGAGATCCACCGGCACCTTCGTCGACGCAGTTCCCCCGCCTGGGGTGAACGTAGTCGATGGCCGCTGGCTCTTCAAGGTGAAGCGCCCTCCTGGAGAGCCGCCTGTGTTCAAGGCGCGCTACGTGGCTAGAGGCTTCAGTCAGCGTGAGGGGGTGGACTTCTTCCAGACCTTCGCTCCGACCCCGAAGATGACTACTCTTCGGGTTCTGTTACACCTAGCTGCTCAGCGTGACTACGAGCTTCACTACCTCGACTTCTCCACTGCCTTCCTTCAGGGCAGCCTACACAAGCAGGTCTACTTGCGTCGCCCGCAGGGATTTACTGGCACCTTCCCTCCTGGGACCCAGTGGCTCCTGCGGCGCCCTGTCTACGGCCTGCGCCACGCTCTATTCAACAATTCTTCAGTTAGGTATATACCCTTGTACTCTCTCTCTATTCAACAATTCTTCAGTTCTAAGACCATCCTCCCCCTTCCCCTCCGTTTCGCTCTTCCCCTCCCCTCGGTTTGATTCCCTCTCCTTTCTCCCCCCATTTTTTATTCCCCCCTCATGTTTAAGGCAACCCTGAATGCGTTCGGTGAACCCTGGGATTTTCAGGGTTCTTGATTTCTGAACACTTACTGTTGGAAATATCTCAAAGAACTTAAGCGTTTCTGAAGTGTAACACTACACTCGAGGAAGACTACAAGGGAGCACGCGAGTCAACGGAGGTTACACGAGGGGGCGGACAAAGAATGCGAAAAGACTCGAAAGGTCGCAACTGGAGGTTGCGACTGACCGTTACAACATCACGGATGGTAACCGAAGCGGCAGTCGAGTCGCTGTGCGACTCGATAAACCGTTCCTGTAACTGTACTCTACAACTGCTTTCTTATCTTCTATATATTGCTGTATGCTTGTTTCTTTAATCAATCACTTGTTCTCACATACTAGTACAAGGGTTCAACTGCCTCAACTTCCGCTGCACTACTCCAAGTCTCTACAGCTGGGACTTAGTCTCTGCAAAAGATCCTAAGGGCAATTTTTTCAGCCCAACATGGTATGAGAGCTGGTCAGAGACCAAACTCCCAGCAACTACGCTCCATCAACAACCTGCAACTCAACTCAATTCAACGACTTCATTGATCACAAGACATGGACAGCAAGGGCAAGAAAGTCTCTACGGGCTCACCCAGCGCCCAAGAAACTCAACACGGCAACTCTGGTCTGCACACCTCAGGACTGCAGACAGAGACCGGGACTGCTCAAGAAACAACGGGAAGAGCACCAGAGATGGTGACTCCGTCTCCCTCTTCAAGTGTGGACCCGAATCTCATGGAGAGATTCTTCAGCTTCATGTCACACTTCGACCAGCAGCAGCAGACAAGGACACCTGCGCACTCAACACAGAGCAATGGAGGGAACATGGGATTAGCGCCGATGAGCCTCGACAACTCATCCTTCGGGCGACACAATCAAGCACCTACTTTTGCGCCTTATCACTCTTCACCGGGGACGTTCGAGTTCATGCCGCCCCGTGCCCAGCCAACAGCAGCTGCATCACAACAAACACCGAACGAAATCTTAAGCCTTCAGGCACAGTTCTCACACGTAATTAAACTTCAGACATCCTCACCGTTCAACGGACACGACTTCTTTACCTGGAGCTTCGAGTTCGAGCTGCTGATGGAGGCCGCGCATCTTCTGGGATACTTCAACGGGTCCCTGCCATTCCCAAGCAACGGCACTGGGAAGGAACAAGAGATCTTCACGTATCAGTCGCTGCTGGCGTATACGGTACTCCTGAGAAACCTGTCACCACAAGAGCAGCAGAGCATCAGAACGTATCGAAGTTATGGAAACTCCGCGGAACTCGCATGGCATCATCTCAAGTGCCTCTATCAAGCAAACGACAGCGTGACACAAAGCAGACTCATGCAACAGCTGACAACAATACAGATGAAGACCGGGGAAAAGGCGATGCAGTATATGAGTCGCTGCCAGACCCTCCGCGACCGCCTGCTTCGGTGCGGAGGAACGATCACTGAAGAAAGCTTCGTGACACTTGTCCTCGCCGGGCTCGGGCCAGAATGGAGAACCACACGATCACTTCTTCGAGCCCACGGAAGAATTTCGGAGATGCACCTCTGCGCCGAGCTTCACGCTGAACAACAGGAGATGGATCTGTTCGAGGAAAGACAACCAAGAAAGCAACAGCAGTTAGTCTTCTACACTCAACGAAGAAACGACAACACCTACAATCGACGCGGCAAGCAAGAACGCGACAACAGGGGACTTACCTTCGTGCCGCTGTTCTGCCACAACTGCCAGACTTCCGGGCACTCCAAGGTCAACTGCAACCGTCCTCGCGTTTACCGTCCAGCAGACCCACAAGTCACTTCCACTCAAGCAAGTCCCCCAAGGCGCTCTTCAACATCTGCACAACAAACACCAAACATCATCAATTGCATGGTACACATCGACAACTGCGCACCCGGATCACCACCCACCTACGCGCCAGACGAAGAAGAGCTGCCGCCACCGCGCTCACAAGGCCTTCAAGTCAATCCAACATATGCTGCGGTCGCCAACGCCGAACCCACCGGGCGAAACACCTGGTTCTTGGACAGCTGCTGCGGTCAACACATGTGCTCCTCGGGACGCTTCGTGCAACAGGAGAAACGCCTCAACCGCGACGTCGTCATCACCGTCGCCAACAACGAAAACCTGAAGACAAACAGACAAGGCGTAGTTCAGTTACAATCGATGGAGACAAACGTCATACTTCAGCTCAACAAAGTGCTCATTGTCGACAATCTGGGATACAACCTACTAAGCGTAAGCCAACTAATGGCCAAGGGGATTCACCTGGAGTGCGACTCCTACTCCAACGAGTTTCGACTTTACCACGGGAAGGGCGGCCTCTTCATCGGTCGTGCCCTCCTGAAGTCCGGCGTCTTCGTGTTGGACTTCGTCCCCGACCGCGGTACTGCCGACAGCGACGGTATCGTATCATTCGCCGCCTGGACTCACCCGCCGGATCTTGATCCCGACTTCGACAGTGACGGCTTCTGGCACTCCAACACCATACCTGCAGCAGAGAGAACACGAGCATTAGCAGTTATCAGACAAGAAAGACAAGTACCCGCACGTGTCCTAACAAAACCATCACCTGCAGTATCGGCAGCAGGACCCAGCCGAGTACCACCACCAGCGACACGAGGACCACCAACCGAAGCAGACCAACTTATGCCCGCCACACGAGAAGCTTGTCGAAGTCCCGCCTCGGTCGTCGCGTTCTTCTCCAACGCCGACATCTACCACCGCTCGCCTGGTCACCGCGCTCCCGACGACATCTGGCACCAACGTCTCGGACATCCTGCAAACAGCACGATACTTCAAACAATCCAAGCAGATGTGTTAGAACGCAAACGCCTTCTTGTACGCACCTGTGGACGCCGAAATCTTCGTCGAACAACCCCACGGATTCATCGACGACCCTTCAAAAGTATGCCAGCTGGAAAAATCCCTTTACGGGATCAAGCAAGCCCCACGGCTCTGGCAGCAGCACCTTCACGGCCGGCTCGTAAAAATCGGATTCCTACAGTTACCACATGACCAAGGCATGTACCGACTGCAGAAGGGAAGAGATTACATTCTGCTCATAGTCTACGTCGACGACCTGCTCTACATCGGTTCTACCACCGACATCGTCACCTGGTTCGAAGGGGAGCTGAAAGGGGACCTGACGCTCACGGTGTCCGACTCAGTGACCCAGTACTTGGGACTAAATGTCGTCGAAGACAACTCGGCGTTCTACCTACACGCTGGAAAGTACGCAGGCACTGTCGCGAAGAGATTCGGACTGACGCCGACTACGGTCCCGACTCCCTACCGCTACGGAAACAACAACAGCGCCTCCGCAAAACTCCCCGCGAAGCAAATCCAGGAGTATCAACAGAAGCTCGGTTGCCTACTATTCGCAGCAGTCACCTGCCGACCCGACCTGTCCTATAGTGCGAGTCAACTAGCGACGCATCTGAAGCAACCGGAACAGGAAGATCTCGAGGAACTCAACCGGGCACTACTCTACTTCGTCTCCACGCCGACGATCGGACTTACCTACAGCAAAGCGACAACACCGTCCGTACAACTACTCGGATACGTCGACGCCGACCACGCGGGAGACAGGGAAAATCGACGATCTAGGACGGGCTACATCTACCGACTAGAACCCATCGGAACTATCTCCTGGCAGTCGAGCAAGCAGGAGTTAATCGCACTATCCTCGGCTGAAGCAGAGTACATCGCCCTTTGTACTGCGACCAAGGAAGGACTCTACCTACGAGAGTTACTCGAGGAAGCGAAGATCGCGACCCTACCCGCCTTCTCACTCCTCTGCGACAACCAATCCGCGATCAAAATCGCGAACAAGGATGGCTTCGCCAACCGAACCAAGCACATCGCCCTACGGTACTTCTTCGTCAAGGATGAAATCGCGAAGGGGAGACTTCAACTCAGTTACTGCCCGACGACAGAAATGGCCGCAGACTATTTGACGAAGAAATTGGCGAAGACAAAATTCGACCACTGCATGCTGCTGACCGGACAGACAAACGTCACCAGATCCGAACATAACAGCACTCGAGAAACGAAGGGGAGTGTTGGAAATATCTCAAAGAACTTAAGCGTTTCTGAAGTGTAACACTACACTCGAGGAAGACTACAAGGGAGCACGCGAGTCAACGGAGGTTACACGAGGGGGCGGACAAAGAATGCGAAAAGACTCGAAAGGTCGCAACTGGAGGTTGCGACTGACCGTTACAACATCACGGATGGTAACCGAAGCGGCAGTCGAGTCGCTGTGCGACTCGATAAACCGTTCCTGTAACTGTACTCTACAACTGCTTTCTTATCTTCTATATATTGCTGTATGCTTGTTTCTTTAATCAATCACTTGTTCTCACATACTAGTACAAGGGTTCAACTGCCTCAACTTCCGCTGCACTACTCCAAGTCTCTACAGCTGGGACTTAGTCTCTGCAAAAGATCCTAAGGGCAATTTTTTCAGCCCAACACTTACAAATCAGGGTAGGCAAATTTTGAACACTGAGCCCTCAGGGTAATTTTTTTTTTTTAGTCGACAGCTTAGGGGGGGTTTTTTTGAAACGTCAGGCCTGACTGTCGCCACATTGCCGAACCTACCCACGTTCCGAGGTTATCGCCCTAGTAAGCCAACTCCTATATAACCTTGTGCCTTCATTGCATTGCAATAGCGACCTGGTATCCTCACGTTGTAGTACATTGACACTTCCTAAATCGTAACACACTGCGTCATTGTTCAGTTTCATCCGGGTGCATGGGGTTACCAACCATTTTGCGCCGCGATATTGCTAGCAAAAAAACTCTCGCCTTGCAATTTGGGATCTGGGCTTTAAGACATCCAAGTAATGTAACAACTAGGTCTAAAAAACAGGCTCTTCATCTAAAAAATAAAATGTAATATTTCACAGCATTACGCCAGCCTCGCAATGCACCTAAGTTTCGAGGGTAACGGCCGATAGTCCATAGTTGCACAAAAGACGCCATAGTCGACATCAATTGCATGTTTGGGCTAACAAATCTGCTTCGGCATGTGCACCAGCATTAGTATGCGGCACATCTCCCATCCACACTCGGATCTTCCTTCCCCGCCCTCTGGGCTGTGCATCGACATCTAGCAGAGTTGTCATGAACTTGTACAATCCACTCTTCTTGCTGGTCGCACTGCCCCTGTTGCTGTTGCTGCTGCTGCTGTTGTTGCCGCTACCACTGCTGCTGCTGTTATTGCTGCTGCTGTTGTGCGCAATCATGATAGAAGAATCTTCTGAGGAAGATTCTTCCACGGGAGCCACCACATGCCACTCACTAGATGATGCAGGGGAAACTACAGGCAGGAAAAGGTTGGATGCTTTTAGGGACCTGACACCGCCAGCTGTCCTGCTGTCCACAGATGACATCACCCGGGTGCTGATGTCACGAGATGACGCGGCAAGTGCCTGGTGCTGCTGACGTGGCATGTGCTGCTGAGGGCGTAGCTCGTGCATGACCCTTTTCGGAGCAATGAACCTGGCGCTTCCTCCAACAGTGGGATTACGCGAGCCACTGTGAGTAGAGTTACCAGCATGCCACGTGGCATCAGCTCCCATGCTGTTACTTGCTCCTGTAGTGTTAGACGCTGCTCCTAAAATAACACTCTCTCCAATGATGTTCACACCACTGATGTCGTCCGAATCAGCAAATGCCGCGGTGTAGATGCCTCCACCACCCTCCGCATCGGCACCACCATTGTGACTGTATAGGACTCCCGGCCGAAGGGGAACGCTGGAGCAAGGAGCCAGAATTCCAGGAGAGGAGGAAGAATGGTGGAGGGGGCCCGGGTACATAACAGGGGGGGAGGAGGAAAGGAGGACCTGGCCTGGGAGCAGAGTGGGGCCTCCTGGGAGCAGGGCCCCTGGGTGCTGAGCCCCTGCGTGCCAGTGGTGCGGGCTCCCCAGGATCTCAGGGAACGACGCTGAATGGTGGAAGGATGGGCTGTTGCGGCTATGCATGTTGTGCATATGATTGGCGTTGTGCTGCTGCGGTATGTGCAGGGCGGGAGACGAAGGCTTGGAGTGGTGGCGGATCGCAGGGGAATGGTTCTGATGTGGCGGTTGCTGCTGCTGCTGCTGCTGCTGGTGCTGCTGCTGCTGCTGGTGGTGCTGCTGCTGCTGGTGGTGGTGGTGGTGGTGCTGCTGCTGGTCGGATTTCAGTTTGAACTCCTTGCTCAGGCGTTTGAGCTTCGGGTGGCCCTTGACAGTAGAGGAGGAGGAGGAGGAAGAGGGGGACTGGGAGCGGTGCACCAAGCCGAGGTGGTTTAGGAGCGAGCTTGAGAGGGACCGGAGGGTGGACCCGGGGTGTTTGTGCGCGCTAGGGGGAGGGTGCCTGTGTGCCGAGCACGCCGCGAGAGAGGCAGCGGAGTGAGAGGAGGAGAGGGTGGATGCAGACGGGGACGATGAGAGCTTGTGCTGGTGTGCTGCTGCTGCTCCTGTAGCACCTGTAGCACCTGTAGCACCAGTAGCACCTGTAGCAGCTGTAGCAGCATGGTTAGCGCCAGCAAAGCGCGGCTGGTTCAAGACGAGGTGCTCGGGCAGCCCGTGCGTGAGGTCGAGCTCTTCAATGCGGATGTTGGCTTGGTCCAGCCACGCGCAAGACGCTTCCAGTTCTGCGCGGAGGAAAGGGGGAGGGGAGGAAAGCACAAGCGAAACGAGGGTAAGCCCGTGCGCGAGGTCGAGCTCCTCTATTCGTATGTTGGCCTGATCTTACCACGCCTCCAGTTACGGTAGGGCACTCAAAGGGTGGATCGGGGGCGGAGGACTCCTCCCTTGGTGTTCGGAACAGGGTGTGAGGTCAGCCCGTGCGCGCACGCGGAAGCGAATCCACGTGCGCGCACACGCAGAAGCGAATCCACGTGCGCGCACACGCAGAAGCGAATCCACGTGCGCGCACACGCAGAAGCGACGCCAGGTACGCGTATGCTATTCAGATATGCCTCCTCGGCTCAGGAAATAAAATGTCCGCACGCACATTTCCAGGTGCGCGTATCGGTGAGGGAGTCTATTTTTTAGGCGCCTAAAGAATAGACTCCTCGGCTCAGGAAATGAGATGTACGCACGCACATTTCCAGGTGCGCGTATAAGAAACTTTCCACACAAGCACGCACCCGTCCTTCCGTATGTGAAGAGTCTATTTTTTAGTCGACTCAAAAAAAGACTCTTAACACACCAATAAAATTCACTGTAGGAAACTTTCCCCGCAAGGGAGGTCCGACCACGACGACCAGGGAGGAGTCCTCCTCGTGCGCTCCTCGATATGCAGTGCACCGACGCACTACAACCACCGCACAGCGCACCTACGCACCGTGCACTTCCACCTCCACACCATACGACACGCACCTGTCCAGCGGTTCGACTTCGGAAGCGACTCCAGGTACGCGTCGAGGTCCTCCTCCGCGCACGTCGCGTAGTCGTACTCGTTACAAGCCTCCTCGTTTTCATGATCCTCTGGCAGCAGAGTGAGCGGCTGGAAGCGGCAATCCCGAGGGGTTTCGCCTTCAGCCACTGCGCTCGCCCCTGCGAAAGGGAGGGGGGAGGGAAGGGGGGGTGGGAGGGGAGGGGGAGAACAGCAGTCAGATAAGGGCGAAAACGCGGAAAGGGCGGCAATCCCGAAGGATTTCGCCTTCCGCGACTTCGCTCGCCTCTGCGAACGGGAGAAGGGGGCCAGAGGTGGAACAACAGAGGTCAAATAAGAGCGACGGTGGCGGAAAAGGGCGGCGATCCCTCTGCGAATAAGGGCTCGCCTCTGCGAATAAGGGCGATCCCGCCTTCCGCGACTGCGCTCGCCCCTGCGAGAGGGAGGAGGGGGCCGCCGGGGGTGGAACAGCAGAGGTCAGATTAGGGCGAAAACGCGGCAAGGAGCGGCAGTCACGAGGAGTTTCGCCTTCCGCGACCCCGCGCTCGCCCCTGCGGACGGGAGGAGCGGGGAAAAGCGAGAAATGCTTCAGCAAAAGCTGTTTCGATAAGCTATTATAATGCATGAAGCAAGAAGCAGTGCCACAGTGAGTGGAGGTAGACCCAACAGGAAAGAGAAGGGAGAGCTTTCGTCACGGGGAGCCGGCGGCGAACCGGCCATGGTTTTTCTAACGCGGACCGCCGGGATCTGTCAGGAGCCACACGCGCCGCATCGGCGACTTTTGAATTGACTCAAAAGTCACCTGTTACCAGTCACCTGTTACCAGTTACATGTTACCAGTCACCTGTTACCAGTCACCTGTTACCAGTCACCTGTTACCAGGGCAACTGACCAGATCTGTCAGGGTTACATGTGGCGCGCCAGAGACTTCCGCGCCTTCGGCTGCACAGATGTGTGACGGTGTTATCGAGATCGTCCAATTCTCGTTAAGGCAGGAAGTTTCCGCGACTTTAACGAGTATACCTCTCACTACTACATTACAGCAGATGTCTCAGTATTCATTTGATTGCGTCACGCTTCACTACCCGTCGAAATCGATCAACGCGTTTAACGCGCAACGCACTCACATTGCTTGATGTCTTTGCGCTCCGGGCAGCGAGTGCGGAGTCACTCCCAGCATCGTTCCGCTCCTGCGGTTTCTGCACTACAATTATAAAAGGTCACGCTCGAAATGCGCCGCACTCACATTGCTCGATGTCTTTGCGCTCCGGGCACCAGCTGGTGTAGCGAGTGGAGTGGAAATCGGCGACAGTCGCCATGAAATCTGGCGACGATAATGCTTGGCGTCGGAGATGCTTGCGACGGTGATGCTTTTCGACAGCTGGCTCGGACCGAAATTGCGGACAACGGGAACCACGCGAGGAGAACAAATGGCTTTGAGCAGCCCGCGCGAACAACGCGAACGCTGAGGGTTTGGCAAAGGGAGACGGCAACCAGCGGGCGCTTGACGTGGTTACGGGAACCTAGCCTAGGTGGAATACGAGAGCGAGCAGTAATGTCGAGTCGTGCAGAAGTGACGGATTAAATAATTGCTTTACACAACAAAAACGCGGCGTGGCCACCATGGAAGGTCGAAAGAGACGAGACCAGAAAGGAGGATATGTGAAGGGCGGAAATTACCCCCGGTTCGAGGGTGGTGGAGGTAAGGCCGGGCCTCCAACCACACTGTACTTCGATTACGTTTAATTGAACCAGTTTTAACCGTACTAAAAGCTCGAACCTGGCTGGATTCCAAACCTGCTTTGAGGTTCATGTACTCTACCGCGCCCTCAGGGAAGCCGCGGAAAGGTGGGAAAAGGTAGGAATGCTGGGGAGGGGGAGTGTGCGGAAAGCGAACGCGGGGAATTCGAGAGCTGGAAAGTTCGCCCGCACGATCAGCGGCTCCAGGATTGCTGCAAGCTTGTCGTGTATCTGGTTCGCCAAACCGTCCACATGGAGGGGAAATTTGAATCCCAGCGCGCTGCGGTGGTTGTCTGACTAGGTCTCCCCTACCGAAAGCTCCGGCGCGCCGAGCCTTGGCCTTGGATGTGGTTTTGATGAGTTGAACACAGACAGCTGGTGGCTCGGTAAGAGCATGACTTGGCCGAGGCTAACAGTGCCTGACAGTAAAGGAAACCTGAAACTTTCCCGAGCCTCTAGTCTGGTTTGGCGGGCACCCAAGGGAATGCCAGGTTCGGGCAACACTTCTGGTAGCCACACCTCAAAAGGCGGCGACGATTCGATCTTCGAACCGCTACGCTTCTGGGGAACGCAAACCACACGACACGAGCGGCTAATATTTAAATGGTAACTACCGAGATGTATATACAGATAAGCAAAAGTTCAAGAGTTCAGATTTTTGTGACCCTTGAAAGAAAATGTACCAGTAGTAGCATGGAATCCGTGAGAGGAAAGCCCATTAGGATGCACCCTTCCGCTCCCTCCCTTGACCAAACAGCTCCTCCCCTACAATCGAGCCTAGAGCATTAAACGTCTCCCACTTGTCCTAGTAGCGGTCGACGCGGGAGCGCCTGAATCCAAACCTACCGCACTGCGCCCCACCTCCTACTCTTCTTGAGATATTCATCTGAACCAGATTAAATAAGGATGAGGCTCGTTTGAACCCTGAAAACTAAGCGTCTTACTACCATGAACTAAAAAATGTAAGGGTAGCCACAAACAAAACAAACAAGCCCTCCTTCAGACACGTGCGGGCAGCATTTCACTTGAAGTATCTCCGAAAATGTGGGGTCTTCAGCAGCAGCAGCAAACCACGTGGTTGGGTCAGGGAAAATCCCCCTTCCCTCCCTCCCCTCACCCAGAGGAATCAGATCGGCCCGCCGGCGCCGACGCCGACAGAACAAAACGAAACCATTGAATCGTCGAACGGGCACATGCGAGGGCTGATTCGATGGTGAAAAACAACCATACTTTTCATTGGCCAAGCAAGGATTAGACGCACACGATTGGTCGCAAAAAATGATGCCAGGTTGAGCAAGCATCATTTCACTCGCCACAGACGCATTCGATGTAAAATATGAGCACTGTCAGCTTTTACATTGCATTTGCTCCATACATATCGTAGTATGAACTTGAAATTTGAAATGAAATATTAAGCTCACCACTTCTTGTTGAAAGATTATGCAGGATGGATTATTTCAATAACCGGATGCGGGTTTATCTACTATCGCGGTTGATTTTTATGAAAGGTGAATCTAGAATAGAGAAGTATTTTTTTAATGTGCTTCTACAATTGAATGGGGATAAGTTGTGTTGGTTGGAAGCATAGAGCTGGCGAACCTTCTCTGGAGCGCAGTGGGTGCGGTGTGGGCCGAACGTTCAAAACCCACCTGGGCGGAAGTTTGATTGGGGTTTTCTGCATGGAAGCCACACGCGTTTGTCGCATTACTGCTACTGCTGCAAACAGTCTGTGCCATTTGGATGACCGAGGTTGGCTCCTGAGTGAAAGAGACAATATTGGTGATCTGTATGGGCTGTTATGTTTGTCGCTTACGAGCGACTTCGTTCTAAGGCTCTGGTGGCTCCTCTGCGCAGGCACCTGGAGTGTCGTCAAGAACAAAAATTGCCTTACATAGTCAGGACTTCTTTTATGTCGTCTAGGAGAATGATGGGCTGGCCACCTGAAACCCACACACGGAATCCCGCCGTTGTACAGTTCTGGTAACAAGTCCTCAACAACACGTCTGCTACACTCTCCAGCACTTCAGTGCACTGTCCAACTCTGCACTTCGCGCTGCCCGTCAGTCGTAACATCTTAGTCGAAACGTAGAAGAAACCGTGCTGGAACGTACCTCACCGATAGAACTACCTAGATTCCGCACATTACCGTACTGAGTGAACATGTGAGGGCAACACTTCCACCCTGCATCAGGCAAAGCGCACAATTTGCGCTTCTTACCCCTTCTCACCCGATTTCACCGCACCCCACTCATTCCGCCTCAAACTCCGTCCACTTATCGACACAAGCCATTCTCCTCCTCACCCTCATCCTTCCATCCCTTCGCCTGCTGCTGCCCCGCTTCCTCCTCCCAACTCTCCCTTCCCTATCACTACCCTCACGCACGCCGCATTTCCCGCTGTCAACGAGTACCTTGCGTGAAGTCGTCGCTTAGGCAAGGCGTGAGAGTAATTCCGTCGGAGCCTGACGCTACCCCCTCGAAACAATATCGATAGGATCCCAAATCTGCGCTTCTCGCACGCATCGCAAACCCTAGCTGTGTCCCTCCAAGCAGCACCAACCATGGCGTATCGCGCGCGCGTCGCGATGGTGATAGGAATAGCCCTGCTGGCATCCGCCTTATTACTTGTCGCCGACGGAGCGTCCACGAACGCCGGCGGCTCGACGAAAAATTCAGGCTCTAGCGGAACCACGTCTAGCGGGTCGTCTGCTACTAGCGGGACCACTTCTAGCGGGTCTTCAAGTTCCAGCGGGACTGCTTCTTCCGGGTCTACGAGCAGTACCGGGACCGCTAGTAGCGGATCAACGGCCTCGACCGGGTCAACAAAGTCTACGGGCACATCTGGGTCAACGGCCAGTCAGGGGTCAACGGGGTCAACTGGCAGCCAGGGCTCGACTGGCTCCTCGGCTTCCACAAATAACAACGGGAATACTGCTAGTAACGGAAACACCGCTAATAACGGGAACACTGCTAGTAACGGGAATACCGCTAGCAACGGGAATACCGCAGGTAACGGGAATACTGCTAATAACGGGAACACCGCAAGCAACGGCAACACCGGGAACAACGGAAACACTGCCTCAACTGGTTCTTCCGGTTCGTCAACGTCAACGTCAGCTTTTCTGTCGCTGCCGGTCAACGGGTGCTCTCCGTCAGCGTGCCAGAATCCGTCACTGGGATTCTACAAGGGAACGTTCCAGCAGGCGTCGAACGCGAACGCCGTTCAGAATATGAACCTCGGCGAATACGTACGTTCCGGACACTTGCTGTTATCGGGTCTGCCATTATCGGGGTTGCTGTTATCGAGTCTGCCGTTATCGGGTATATAGGTTACGCATTGTGGGGTATACACCGCCTTTGCTACCGTCGAAAGCGGGCGCCGTTCAGAACATGAGCCTCGGCGGCTACGTACATTGCGGATCGTTAGATTCTACTTCGGTATAGCGCGATGCTGTTATCGGGTATAGAAGCGATTGCCTACGGGAGGATACCGAGTATGGCGTGGGCGACAAAAGCGGACGTCGTTAAGAACATGAACTTCGGCGAATACGTACGTCGCGGGCCGTTGCTGTTACTGGGTCTGCCGTTATCGGGTATATAGGTTTACGCAATGTGGGGTATACCCCGCCAAGGCTAGCGTCGAACGCGGCCGCCGTTCAGAACATCAACCTCGGCGAACCGCTGCTGTTATCGGGTGTGCTGTTATCGGGTATACAGGCGAATATGTAGAGGAGGATTCCGCATACGGGGCGAGTGGCGAATGCGGCTCGTTCGGAGCATGAACGGTGGCGAATATCTATGTTGCCCAGAATATGCGGCGTCGCCGCGAATATTTTCGTCGCCGCGAACATGCACGTCGCGGAGAATTCAGGCCGTTATACAGGGAATCTGAATCTGGGGTCCTGTAGGTCGTCTGAGACTAAGGCGGTGCGCCTGGGTATAAGCGGTGCGCTTGGGTAAACGGCACGCAGGTCTCAACGGATCCTGCCGCATCCTCTGCTCACCTCGCCTTCCCTCCCCTCCTCCTTGCCCTACCCCCTCCCCTCACCACCTCCGCCCATCTCCGCCCACCCCCTATCCCTTCCCTCCGCCCATCTCCCCGCCCTGCGCGCCAGCTCCGACCTTGCGGCCTCTCCCTCCTCACCCCCTTTCCGCCTCTCCGCCTGTCTCTTTCCCCCGCGCCGCCTGTCTCTTTCCCCCGACCTCTCCTTTCCCCCTGCCCCTACAGGTGTACGGCATGCGCATCAGCTCCAGACTCACGCAGTCGTTTGCTATCCCGCACCTCCCCTCCTCCTCACCTCTTTCCCCCTCTCCCCCCCTCTCCCCCCCAACCCCCCGCTTTTCACCCCCCTTCCCCGCCGCAGGTGTACGGCACGCGCATCTGCTCCGATCTCGCCAAATCGTCCACTGATGTAAGCGCAGTACTAGAGCCCCTCTTCTCCTCTTCCCCCCCCCCCCCCCCACCCTTCTCTACAACTCTCCGCTCTTCTCTTCCCCCCTCCGCCCTTTTCGTCTCCCGCATTCCCCTCAAATACCCCTCCTCTCCCCTCCTCTCCCCTCCTCTCCCCTCCTCTCCCCTCCTCTCCCCTCCTCTCCCCTCCTCTCCTCTCCTCTCCCCTCCTCTCCCCCTTCCCCCTTCCCTCTTCCCCCTTCTCTCCCCCCTCCTTCCTCTCCCCTTCCCCCTGTCATGCCAAGTCGTTTCCCGAAAGCTGCACTGACTGCGCCAACACAGCCGCTTGCCTACGAGGCACCTCTGAAGCTCTCTCCCCTCCTCTCTTATCCTGAGTTCTCTCCTTCTCCCCTCACCCCCCTTCCCCCTCTCTCGCCAGGCCAAGTCGTTCCCCGACTGCTGCACCGACTGCGCCAACACCGCTGCTTGCCACTACTTCCAGTTCTACACTCCAGAGTAGGTCCTGCTATGCACGCACCGCTCTCCAGCGCATTGCACCAAACTCCACCCCACGCCCATGCTTTGATGCACCGTCCAACACCGCGGCTTGCCTCTACTTCCAGTTCTACACTCCCGCGTAGGTCCCCAGCCCCACTCATTGCACCCCGTTCCACCACTCTCGCCCACATATCACCGCACTCCACTGCAGTTTACCACACTATACCGCACTCCAGTAGGTTTCCCTCCTCTCCCCCCCCCTCCTCCCGCTCTTTCCCAAAGCCCCCCTTTCGTCGCTGTGCCTTCCGCCCCTGGCGGACAAGAGCCATTCTCTTGCTCTTGAGTCCCTTATTTCCGCCCCCCCTTCTCTCCCTCCCTCAGCTCCGTTTCTTCCGCCCCCGGCGGGCAGAAGCAGGGCTTCCTGCTCTCAGAACTCTCACTTACCCCTTCTCCTCTTCCTCTACCCTCCCCCCCTTCCGCACCTCCCCCCCTCCCCCCCCCTCAGCTCCATCTCTTCCGCCCCCGGCGGGCAGAAGCAGTGCTTCCTTCTCTCCGAGGCTCCAGCTGGTCTGGCTGTTAGCGGGGCTCTCAGCTAGTAAGTGCCAGTGCTTAGTTTAGTTGTGGGTGCATTTATGCTCTGATTCTACTTTCTGCTCTGTCGTTAAAAAAAAAAAAGGACAGCAACATGCATTCCTTAGCTCAATTGTTTTTATCTCCTACACCTGTTTCTGCCTGTGACCCTACTCCAGTGTATTCATGCATTCAATCTTTCAATTTCATCCGTTTCCTACACCTGCCTCTCCCTGTGACCCTACGCCAGTGTCGGCGGTTTCTGCAACCCCCCTGCTTCAGCCACTCAGCAGCAATCCCCCTCTACCACTTCCTCTGGCTCCACCTCCTCTTCCTCCTCCTCCTCTTCCTCCTCTGGCTCCACTACTTCCCCCACCGTTTCAGTCACATCCCCCCCTCCTCCCGGCGTGAAGGGCGATCCGCACTTCGTGGGGTGGGACGGCGTGCATTTCGATTTCACCGGCCAGCCCGGCCACAGCTATTGCATGCTCTCTGACAGCAACGTCCACGTCAACATGTATCTGGACGGATTCACGGAAACCAGCGCGAAAGGCGTTAAGGAGACGCACTCCTGGATCAAGGGCCTCGGGTTTATCACGCCTGGGCATAAGCTGGCTCTTTTTGCGAAAACGAGCGCGAGTCCCTCTCGAAACGGCGGGTATATGAAGCGGATCGTGCTTGACGGCCGGGAGTTTAATCTGACGGAGGGGACGAAATACGGGACGGCTGACGGGGAGATCGAGATCGAATTTGACGAAGCCGGCAGGAAGGAAGGGGATGAGGAGACGGACGTCTACACCGTTACTGTACGAGATACGATAAAGATTCTTCTTCGCATGCGCCCGGAAATTGGGGGAGTTCGCCGCCCGGACGATTCTTTTATCCATTTCTCGATGGAGATTTTAGACGAGCAGCTGTCTACACGCACCCATGGAATTCTCGGCCAAACACTGTACAATTTGAACAATCCCGAAGCGGCTCCTACCGGGTATGACGTGGAGTATAGTGGGGTGGTTTGGGCGTGGCAGGTGGTTGGAGCTGACGCGGAAAATTACATTCAGGGGAATCCGTCGGATTACGTCACGAGCCATCTGCTGACGTCGGATTGCAGATTCTCGAGGTTTTCCCGCCGGGGTCTGTTTCACTCGGCTCTGTCTCTTGGCTGCTGGCGGAAGGGATTCGTGTGCTGAGCTGGCATCAGGGGTTTCTGTTCTGAGGTAGTGCGAGAGTTTGGTGTGCTGAGGTGACACGAGGGGTTTGGATGCTGAGGTGGCACTAGGGTTTCGCGTGCTGCTTAGGAGGCATGCATGGTCATCCTGACAGGATAGCATGCTGATAGATGGCCCTTCTGACATCCTGAGTAGAACACTCCCAAGGTGTTGGAGAGCACAGGGGCCAGTGCATGAGGTGGTATGGAGGTAGGAGGACAACCATGGGCGTAAGTACTCGTTGGAATTGCTGGCTGGACGGGGCATTCCGGGAGAGTTTGCTTTATGCTGTTTGCTTGTATGGTTATGGTGAAGCTGAGAAAGGGGGTGACTGGAGGCTGGCTTATTGGTTATCTTTGTTGACATTTGTTAATTTCTTTGTTATTGTTATTGTCTCAAACCAGTAGCATCTGTATATTGGAGAAGGGAATGGCTGCATGGGAATGGTAGGCTTTGTTCAGTTGTAAGGTTGTGTATGGAAATGACATTTCCTTATCACGGGTTTTAATTAGTAAGGTGTGAAATAAATCGTATGGTGTTGTAGTAGACTAAGTATAAAACTATAAACACGAACGAGATGCCGCCGCGGGCTCATGGTGCAGCCGTCGCCCGTCCGCCTCGCCGCTGCGGCATTGACGTTGCGCTGTGGCGGCGTCTAGGGCAGCCGACGGCATCGTCGGGCTGCAGCTGGCCGAGCGACGTCTGTGGCGCCGCCGGACCTGCCGCCCGCTCGTCAGCCACGGGCGTCACTCAGGACGCCGTCCTCCCGCCAGTAAGCGCCGCGCCATTTATGGCACGTCGCTGAAGACTCGCCCCGCCCCCCCCCCCCCCATTCTCCCTTCCCCCTGCGTCTTCCCTTCCTCCTATCGCAGCTGCTGTCTTCTGCTCGGACGTTGCCACACCGCAGAGAGCCCTCAGCCGCGGCAGTCGCCGCCTGCCGTCAGCGACACAGCCGCCTTGAGCAAGAGCTCCGCCGCTGCTTCTCGCTGAGCCGCCCACACGTCGTAGGTTGCCTCTCGCCCGGGGGTGTCAACGCTTAGCACGAGGGTCAGATACCCGGCTAAGCACGAGCTTGAGTGTGTGCGGGGTTAGGGGGTGTGTTGGGTGGGTGTGTGACTACCAAGCCTATATCAAACTGAGAAGTGAATGATAGATAGAGGGAGAGTACAGATAGATATACCTAAGTGTTGTACCCTCTAAGAGGTGACCCTATACAGTCTATGCAAACATAACAAATACACATGTTTGACACACCCCCTAGACTGCATAGGGGAATGTCCTAAACAAGCAGCTCAGGGCGGCACTACTGGTCCAACCTCTGAGACAAGGGTCTAAGAGACCAGTCAGAAGGAGTACAGACATGGCAAGAACAAGACCAGGGCGGTACTACTAGTCCAACCACTGGGAGAGGACACAAGTCCAGTCTGAGTATACATATAAAGGACAGTACAAAGTCAAGGCCCTAGCAAGTGAGAGGCTACAGGAACTAGACCAAGCTGTACACAGTGCCGCTGATGATCTTTAGGCGCAAGCGCCTTCGTAAAGATATCAGCTGTGTTGGCACCTGAGGCCAAGTGTACTACGCGAGCCTGACGTCGCTGCTGTAGCTCACGCAGGAGGAAGTACCGCAACTGAATATGCTTCGCTCTGCCCTCGAGTCGAGGCTCCTGACACAGGAGGATCATGGCCCTGTTGTCAGCGAACAGGACCGGGGCAGAGCTAGGCTGCTCACCTAAGTCAGCGAGCAAGAAGGTCAGCCAGCGGAGCTCCTGTGCCGCCATGGCACCAACGTAGATCTCAGCCTCACAGCTGGACTGGGCAACAGACGAGGAGCGGGTAGCTCTCCACGAGACGGCACCTGAACCAAGGCTGAAGCAGTAGCCCTGGGTAGACCTGAGTGTCTCGGCGTCGTCTGCCCACGAAGCGTCAGTGTGTCCAGTAAGGACCACTGGCCTGCGTCCTCCTAGCACTAACCCCATGCCCGATGTACTAGCAAGATAACGCAAAACCCTCTTAGCGGCAGACCAGTGCTGCGGTCGGTGTCTGCCTGTGGCCACAAAGCGAGCCAGGATGCTGAGAGGGTATGCGAGATCTGGGCGAGTGCAAGTCATCAGGTACATGAGGCAACCCACCAGCTCTGCGTAGGGGCCGCTGGGCTCTACCGACTCCTCAGACACTGGAGCGGAGAGTCTGTGGTCTACAGGCAGAGGGGTGGGCTGTGCAGAGGAGAACTGAAGGCTGAACCTCTGAAGGACCTGGCGCACCAAGTGTGACTGAGTCAGGGTGATGGTGCGCGATGCTCTGTCCCTGGAGATCTGCAAGCCAAGGTAGCGGCGCAGTTCTCCAAGGTCAGTGCACGTGTGTCTCTTCAGCAGCTCTGCCTTCACGGAGGCCAGTGCGTCCCTGTCTGCTGTGGCAAAGACCAGGTCGTTGACGTAAACAAGGATGTAGAACGGAGTCTGGCCAGCACGAACGAAGAGTGAGGGGTCTGCGGAAGACGGAAAGAACTGCAGGTCAGCAAGCGTAGCACGGAGAGTGTCGTGCCACTCACGGGGAGCCTGGCGCAAGCCGTAGACGGGGCGCTGCAGGAGCCACTGGGTCCCAGGAGGGAAGGTTCCAGTAAAGCCCTGAGGGCGACGCAGTGGGGGGCGACGGGGCCGGGCAGGGCGCGACGGGGCCTGAAGGCTTGATGGGGCCCAGGAGGGGCGCTACGGGGCCCAGGAGGGGCGTTACGGGGCCCAGGAGGGGCACTACGGGGCCCAGGAGGGGCCCAGGAGGGGGCGCTACGGGGCCCAGGAGGGGGACTACGGGGCCCAGGAGGGGCCCAGGAGGGGCGCGACGGGGCCCAGGAGGGGCGCTACGGGGCCCAGGAGGGGCACTACGGGGCCCAGGAGGGGCGCTACGGGGCCCAGGAGGGGCACTACGGGGCCCAGGAGGGGCGTTACGGGGCCCAGGAGGGGCACTACTGGGCCCAGGAGGGGCCCAGGAGGGGCGCGACGGGGCCCAGGAGAGGGGCGAGGAGGTCGCGACGGGGCTAGGGGGTCGCGACGGGGCTAGGGGGTCGCGACGGGGCCCAGGGGGTCGCGACTGGGACGAGGGGGTCGCGACGGGGCCCAGGAGGGGCGCGGCAGGGCTAGGGGCACGACGGGACCCAGTGGGTCGCGACGGGGCTAGGGGGGAGGCACGGCGGGGCCTAGCTAGGGGACGAGCGGAAGCGGTGGGTGGGGGGATCCTAACCTACGCGTGATACCATATCAAACTGAGAAGTGAATGATAGATAGAGGGAGAGTACAGATAGATATACCTAAGTGTTGTACCCTCTAAGATGTGACCCTATACAGTCTATGCAAACATAACAAATACACATGTTTGACAAACTGGGTAGTTGTCATCAACTGCGCTTCTTCGAATAGTTCCTGTAAGTAAAGTCCTTCGCGTGTTGCTGTGCAGACGGCAATAAACTCAGCTTCAGCAGAGGAGAGTGCAATCAGCTCCTGCTTTGTAGAATTCCAAGAGATAGGTCCGATAGGTTCCAGTCGATCGATGAACCCAGTGCGCGACCGTCGATTAGTAGAGTCAGCAGCGTGATCGGCGTCGACAAAACCATGTAGGTAGAGCGTTTTACAATTGATGACGTTGTAGACTAGACCGACGTCAGGTGTCGAGATAAAATATTGAAGCGCGCGGAGAAGACCAAGCTGATGCTCTTCCTCAGGACGGCGTAGGAACTGAGCGAGCTGACTGGCCGCATAGGCTAGATCAGGACGACAAGTGACAGCGGTGAAGAGTAGACAGCTTAGCTGCTGTTGATAGATCTGTAAACCAGTTGAAGTTAACAGTGCTGTGTTCGGTTTGTAGTCAGTCGGTAGTGAGCGGTACGGTATAGAGACTGCAATAGAAGTGAGATTGAAGCGGGCAGCGAGTGTTGCTACATATTTCAAAGCGGTGAGATGAATAGTCGTCGGTGAACAGGTAATGTTCAGACCAAGAAACTGTGAGACTGTTTCGGAGATAGTAAGCTGTAAAGTTTTCTGTAATTTCAGTATGAAGATATCGGCAAGAGAATCGGTAGTACTGACGAATAGGATGTCATCGACGTAGGCGACGAGTAAAATATAGTTGTTGCCATCGGTCAGTAGATACATTCCCTGGTCATGCGGTAGTTGACGAAAACCGGCAGTGATCAGTTGTGAGTGGAGATACTGCTGCCAGAGCCGTGGTGCCTGTTTCATGCCGTATAGGGATTTTCGGAGACGGCAAATGCTCGGTGGGTTAGTAGTATAGGAATGCGGGTACTCTACCAGGATAAGTGCGTCAACAGGCGCGTAGAGAAACGCATTCGACACGTTGATTTGTTGAAGTCGAAGATTACGGCAGGCGGCGACACAAAGTAGAATCCGAACGCTTGTATGCCGGCCGACAGGAGCAAAAGTTAATTCGTAGTCGATGTCGTAAGTCTGTTCGAACCCGCGGACGACCCATCGCGCCTTGAATTTCTCAAACGACCCATCTGCATTAGTCTTGACGCGGAAGACCCATTTTCCGGTAAGTACCTTCTTCCCTTTTACTTCTAAAGTCGGTATTAAATCCCATGTGCCGCGATTCTTGAGTGCTGCTAGCTCCTTGTCCATGGCTTCGCGCCATTTTTCTCGGTGAGGACTCGTAAGAGCTTGTGGAACGGTTTTCGGTTCAGGTATTTTACTGTCGTTGTACTGTACTGCGACTGCGAACCCCAGTATTTGTAATCATGTTTCTGTAAAGCGCGGACGTTCTTCGTTTGCACCTGCAAAATTTTCTTCTGGTCCTTCTTCCCCCCCAATTTCGTCAGGTGTAACACGAACGGCTTCGTCGGAGACGACGGGCATCGGCTGTTGTTGGCGATCTCGTTCGTAACTGAGATGAACTTCGCGAACATCATCCTGGTCAGCATCTGCAAGAGGAATGAATTCAGGTATGCCGGTCGAGGTGACAGGTTCGGGAATGTCTGTTGCGGCAGCTTCGGAAGCTTCAGAAACATCCTCGTCCTGTACATCAGCTTCGGCTTCGTCAGTTGCAAATGCACGCGAGCCTTCGAACAGCCTGGCAGGGTTGGCAGCTGCTGCCTGGTGAGCACGAAAAACGGGCAAGGTGAGTCTTTCATAGAAAAGACAATCACGTGATGGAACGACTTGATTGGAGCGGAGATCCAAAATCTTCCACGCGTGATACTATTTCTCGATGCCGAGATGTACCCCCCATTTTGCTCGTTCGGAAAAATTTCCGAGTGCTGCGGTTGGAGGACGAAACTGTACAACACACCCGAAAACTCGTAAACGTTTTCTGCTACCCAATGTACGTGTCCACTGCAGGTGTGGAGAAGAGAACTCGGGATGCCATATATCTTCTGGTGCTTTGTGTCCTGATGAGCGCAGGTAGAAATCGGCGTTAGTATAAAAAGAAGAAAGAATGAAAGGAGAAAGCGCTGGAGACTTGTCAATGTCTCCTTCGACGAAACGGGTAAGAGGTAACGTGACATTTGTTGGTGCTGTTGAAGTTGCGAGTATAACTTGTGACACTGCTTCTGTCAAAGTCGTGGCAGGTATGTCGACGACAGCTACTATTGGACTTGGCTGCGCAGCTACTGCTTCCTATTCGGCTTCTTCAACGACGTCAGGTTCATCAGTTGCAAGACCACTTATCTCTCCCCAAAGTGGTGCTGGAGTTCCTTGGAAGGCTGCACGGGTATTATAAAACGTTCGCCACGCAGTGGCATTTTCATCGGCGGTATTGAACTCCCAGGTATCCAACGCGGTAAGTACGGCTGCTGCAGTTCGAGAAGTTGTTGGTACAGTAGTTGCTCGAAAATCAATATCCACGCGTTGATAATCTGTTTCTTCTGGGTGATCCCAGGGACCAAGTGCATGGACGCGTTCAGAATCACCAGAAGTTCCCTGTGCTGCGAACTGAAGAACGGATATGCCATGTTGAGTGGCGGCACGACCAAGATAATTATTCGTCGAACTGTGCCAGAGCTCCTGATCCATCGTGTCACAATTGCCCTGTGTGCAGATTTTGTGTGCCAGGAGTTGAGCCGTGGAAAGAAGATTGAAGCCAAGACTGGCGACGATAAGAACATTAGTAACATGAAGTGAGTATCCCGTGTCGATAGATTCGAGCATGACACTTCCAACTGCTCGTGCCATAATAGTTTGTCCGTTTGCGACTGTTACAGGTATCGGACGACGAAGTGGACGTTGATTGGTAATGAAGCTTGTTTCTGCTGAGCACATGTGCCAACCGCAGCAACTGTCAAGATACCAGGTATTCGGACCTGAAATTATTCAAGCGAGGTTAGCGTAAACTTGAGGTAAAGGAATGCCTTCAGCACTTGTGGTTTCTTCAAGTCGTGTATCGAAATCTGTTTCTGAAACATCAACTGTTGTAACACATCCGAAAACGCCTTTTCCTGATGTGGCAGATGCGAAGACTGGCGGGCGGTGCTGAGACGTCGACGGATTCTGCGGCGGTTTCGGCATCTGCTGCTGCTGAGACGTTAACTGCTGTTGTGGTTGTTGTGTCTTCGGTAACTGCTGCGATCGGTGATACGGCTGTGAAGTGCTGCGACGATTTTGATGACGGCTGCGACAGTTTTGGTAAGTATGTCCTGGTTTCTTACAGAAATGGCAGAATGGATACTTTGGTGGATGTCGATGTTGTGTTTCTGGATTAGAGTAAAAACTCAACTGTAGTCCCTTTTTCTGATTGCGTTGTGACTGCAGGTCAAGATCTTGCTGCTCTGCTTGAAGATAAGAAGAAATTTCGGCTTCGGAGAGATTGGGATTCATACGCAGGAAGGCGCGCGTCTGTCGCCATTCGGGTCCAAGACCAGCCAGAAGTACCGTGAGATACATCTCACGAGGGAAGTATCCTCCGCTCTTCTCCAGTTGATCTCATAGTGTACGGACACGGTTAACGTAGTCCATGACGTTTTCACTTGTCATCATCTGCACACTTGTCAGCTGCGAAAGTATTTTACTCACTGTTATCGTATCCTTTGCCATGTATACCCCTTTTAGATGGTTCCATGCAGTTTCGGCTGGTGTGAAACTTGAGTGAAATGATCGAACGCCGAGCTGCTCCTTCGGCAACAAGTTCCATACAAGAACTGTATACGCCCCGAGAGAGGCGTGCAAGAAAATCTGTTGCTCCAGTTGTGTTCCCATGACAGGGTACGTAAATTCGCCAGTGAAGAACGGCCATAGCCCAGCGGACTGCGCCAGAAGTTCAAACTCAAAGCTCCAGGAGTAGAAGTCAACACCATTAAAAGGTACGGTTGTCTTGATCTGAGTATTGTTAAGTAAATTTGGAGGCTGAAAAACAATGCCTGGCTGTTGCTGTTGTTGCTGTTGCTGTTGTTGCTGTTGCTGTTGTTGTTGCTGTTGCTGTTGTTGTTGTTGTTGTTGTTGTTGTTGTTGTTGTTGTTGTTGTTGTTGTTGTTGTTGTTGTTGTTGTTGTTGTTGTTGTTGTTGTTGTTGTTGTTGTTGTTGTTGTTGTTGTTGTTGTTGTTGTTGTTGTTGTTGTTGTTGTTGTTGTTGTTGTTGTTGTTGTTGTTGTTGTTGTTGTTGTTGTTGTTGATGTTGCTGTACTTGCTGTGGTTGCTGATACTGCTGTTGTTGCTGCTGAGCAGGGGAACGACCGAAGATATAGAAAGGATGCTGAAACTGCTGCGACTGCGGCTGCTGTACGAAAGGTGAGAAAGCGAACGAACCAGTACTTGGAGCTGTAGCTCCACGCATGTAACTTGAGCCGTCAAGGCTCATTCCACTGAACGCAGATGAAATCGATTGCGTTGAAACTGGTGGCTGTACTGACGCTTGTTGCTGTGCTGTTGCTTGTGATTGTTGCTGTTGCGCTGCAGGTGCAGTCGATGGAGCACCTGGAGTATTCACAGAAGGCGGATTCTGCTGTTGAATACCGATATTAGCATAGGCTGGTGGAAAGTGCCCAGAGGCTGAGAGACCAGCGGCGGTAGTGGAGGCATATGCTCCAGTAGTCCCAGTAACTGATCCAGCAGATGGTGCTGGTGATGAACCAGTCTTAGTTGACGGTAGTCTTAATTCCAGATAGCTCTCATACCATGAAATAAATCGTATGGTGTTGTAGTAGACAAATTATAAAACTATAAACACGAACACTTGGCAAATCCTCAAGTGTTGGTCTAGGATCTTTGCTGGAATGGTAGACTAGTAAGACAGCGGAAGTCTTGTAAAATATAAAGGTCAAGGTTGAATAACCTAAGTACGTGAACTTGTGAGTAATCAAAGTTAATAATAAAAAGGCCTAACAAGTATTTATAGTTATACGAAAAGTACCTATTCGCTAATGTACCTGTTCGTCACTATCGTGCTATGCGCTCTAAACGATAATGAAGAGGTGCGACTGTTCGCGTGACTGAAACGACTGTCCTATGACGAGCGCTATTTGCTGACGTCATCCTACGGACTTATCTTCTACAGTATGAATCGACACTAACTACACTTAATCAACTTACAGAAATGTTAAGTATCAATTATATCACAACAAGGTGAACACTGCTATAATGGGCTTTCCCCCATGGTCCTCTTTTACAGACAAAAACTGTCTAAATGCCTGATTTTCAAACTGGATTTTTAGACTTCGTCTGGTTCGTCAGACAAGAAATATTTTTTGTCTGATTGGCTTAGACAAGGTTTTATATTGTTTAGACAAGTGTTTCTACCTTGTCTGCATCGACCAGGGTCCTAAATAGCAGACTTTTTTTGTCCGATTGTCTGATTTTCAGACTGGTTTATAGGGGTTTCTCTGATTTTTCAGACAACGGTTTGAAAAAACTATGATTGGCCTAGACAAGCTTTTAATATTTCTCTGAATTTCTCAAACTAGGTGTACCAGTTTCTCTGATTTTTAGACAAGTGAATCGAGTTTCTCTGAAATAGAGACATAGATGTTACCTGGCTCCCACGCAAGTCTTCACTGTTTCGCACCCCCACACATCGCTCCCCCCTCGGCGTCCTTTGCGTTGTCCTCCTCACGCGTGACGTGAGCCTTCCCGAGACTTCCTTGAGAACATGTGATGTGGCAAGAGCACCTGTGATTGGACACTTAGGGCGTGTCCCAAGAGTACGTCCAGCAAAATCTGAATGCGTTGGAGTAGGTGCAACACGCTTGGAACCGGTTTTCGCGCTCCACCGCTTCGAAACTCAAGGAAACGAAGTGGACCGTATAAAAAGTACGGGGGGCGTACTCTTAGGACACGCCCTTAGCGGTTTTGCTGCAAAGCAGACCAGTCACGACCCTCAGCAATTGGACGCTTAGTGGTTCTGCTCGTTTATAACCCGCAACCGCTAATTAGTCGAAGTGCTGCAAGTCTCATCATCTCATACAAACAGACTATGCAAATACATTTCTCTGTATTTTCAGACATTCGTTCTAGAATTCTCTGAAAAATCAGACAACTTTTTCATACTTCTCTGATAGTGAAAAGCGCACCAGACAAAGTGCGCAAACCTTGCCTGATTCCTCAGACACGTTTTTTTCCAAAAGAGAACCCTGGCATCGACTAACATCAGGTTGCATCCCCTCCCCACAGCATGCCTCGAGGCCGCGATCGGTTGTCCCCACGTGTTGTGACTAGACACTTGGTTTCAGCGGAGTGTCAAAATCGAACACTACTCTCCCTCTGTTTCTGCGCAGGGTCTCTTCAGCTTTGCGAAACTGTTTCGAAACTAGCGGGAGAGGAAAATAGCCCTTTAGAAGTGGTGGCGGAACTAAGGGTGTAAGGAATTACGATTCCTTCCTGGGGCTCGCCACAGCGAGTACACGCGAACAGTGCGCGTCCGCAAGCTCAGCCCTTGGTTATCGCGCCAAACCAGCCCCCAACGACCTTTTCGGCCCCAACCTGACCCCGAGTCGCCCCGAACCCGTTTTGACCCCGTCACCCTTGGGACTACCGTACCGAGCCCGTGACTGGTCCAACCCTCGACATTCAACCTGGTCAACTCGCACTATATAAGCCCTAGGTCTCATTTGGATAGATCATTCTGTAATCACGTCCCCCTTTTAGTATTCTGCACTATACTCTGAGTTATAATTCATAACAGCTGGTATCAAAGCTACGTTCCTACCCATTAGGCTTCCAGTAGGGGAGCAGACCCTATCGGGGAAGGGGGCGGAAGGATGCTGATGGCGAGCGGACGTCGCGAAAGTTAATTGCGCGGGCGTTGCTGATGCCGTCAGATCCTGTCCGATGGACGGCTGGGATTGGCCGGTCCTCTCCTTCCCTGGTCGTAGACGGAATTATTTCCCGTCGAAGAGTGGACGACGTTTTTGCCGTATTTTTTGGGTGTGTTCGTTATAGCTTTCGGAATTTTCGGGTGTTCGGACGGAGTCTTCGGATTGGCTTCTGAAAAAAACGAAGGTTTCGTCATGAAGAGACAAGTGCACGGGAGTCCTCAGGCGGCCCGGAGTTGGTCGTCAGGAGCGCGCGGGGTGGCGAAAATGGCGGGATGTACGGCGATGTATGTCTGGCACGCCATGCAGCAGCCAGGTGAACTGTAGCTGTGTCGCGGGTCCCGGCGTTTTCGGCAGACTAGTTGAAGGCAATGGATGGGACTTCGACACTATTTTGGCAATGGGCGGATCCGACAAATTCAGAATGACACGATCGCACGAAGTTGTGTGGGTGTGCAGTTGTGTGGGAGCAGCTGGGATTAACAACCTCGGCGCTATACACCACAACGGCCATCTGGAAGTGATGACGCTGTGCTAGAGTGAGTGTAGTTAGCGAGGGCGACTTCCCGCGTGGGGAGGCATTTTTTTTGGACCAGCGATTCATACCCCCACGATCAATGGAAACGGAGGCCACCACCCCAATGTGTGTATTAAGTGTTTTCTACCGGTCACCGAATGAGTTAACTGTCAGGAGTTGAAGCAGTGGGAGAAGAACGATGGGAGTACTGGAGCAGATGGGTTAGCGGCGTTCAGGCTGCTACTCGCTCAGCTACGTCGCCCCAAAATCACCATTCCCACCAGGTAGCAGTGCCGACTTATAAATCGACGGCTTCTGGATGAATAAGGGGGGTGAACCTGCAAACTACACAGTGCTGATGGAGTGTCCCAGAAAATTTCGGCGTTACTGTTGCAGGGAGCTGAGGGTTTTTACCTGGTGCAGCAGAAGGAGGTTCCGACGTTTGCGGGTGTAGTTTGACGAGTTTCCGATGGAGGAGGGAGCTATCCAGCAGTCAGTAGGCGAGCTCGTTAAAGCTCCTCTAACTAGAAGCGTGCGCGCTCCTATCTCTGCGGATTCTCCTAGTTAGTTAAGCAGCAACGAAGCAGTTTTTGGGTAACCTGCAGCAGCCGCGAGATGGGTGAACGTCTGCACGTCCAGCTGGACAGGGGTACCGGAGTATTTTAGAAATGGGTAACAGCTGAGAGGAGATCAACGGCGAGTGATGTGCATTGACCCTGATCGACAGCCAAAACATCATGCCGAGGCGGTGGACTCAGGTAAACCCTAAGATAAATGGTTCAGTTCATGCGTACAGCTGGTGGAGAAACCGTAGGGGCGCTGCAAAAGGACGCCGTGACGCCTGGGCACTTTTACAGTTAGTTGTAAAGCGGAGTTAAGGTATTTCTTAAGTACCGAGTGGTTCCGACATTTTCGGTGCGTTTGAGGAGCAGTTCAAGAGTTTACAGCTGGAGTTGTGCCCACCATCTTTAGGGGTACGAGCGACATCGACCGACATTTGCGGAGTGTTTTGGTTATATGGCGCAGAGGGAGAGCAGTAGCAGTTTTCAGCTCTTCCCGAAATTTTCGGCGTGTACGGACAAAGAAACTGATGCAGCTGGTGTCATTTGAAATCGGGTTCTGTTCGAGGATATTCACAGGAGTGGTTCGGTACAGGCTACAGGTCATCGCCATTGTCGTCAGCCTCTCGCCACCACCCGCTACCACCTCCTTTCTCAATTCGCTTGATTGTGTGAACACGACCCCGCCCTGGGAGGACCTGAGGGTCTCAGCGTCATCTGCCCAAGAAGCGTTAGTGTGCCCAGTAAGGACCACTGGCTTGCGTCCTTCCAACACTAGCCCCATGCCCGATGTACTCGCAAGATAACGCAAAACCCTCTTAGCGGCCGACCAGTGCTGGGGTCGGTGTCTGCCTGTGGCCACAAAGCGAGCCAGGATGCTGAGAGGGTATGCGAGATCTGGACGAGTGCAAGTCATCAGGTACATGAGGCAACCCACTAGCTCTGCGTAAGGACCACTGGGCTCTACTGAATCCTCAGAAACTGAAGCAGAGAGCCTGTGGTCTACTGTCAGAGGTGTGGGTTGTGCGGAGGAGAACTGAAGACCGAACCTCTGAAGGACCTGGCGCACCAAGTGTGACTGTATAAGAGTGATGGTGCATTGTGCTCTGTCCCTGGAGATCTGCAGGCCAAGGTAGTGGCGCAGCTCTCCTACGTCAGTGCAGGAGTGTTTCCTCAGCAGCTCAGCCTTCACGGAGGCTAGTGCGTCTCTGTCTACAGTAGCGAAGACCACGTCATCTACGTAGACAAGGATGTAGAATGGAGTCTGGCCAGCACAAACGAAGAGCGAGGGTTCTGCAGAGGACAGAAAGAACTGCAGGTCAGCTAGTGTAGCACGCATTGTGTCGTGCCACTTACGGGGTGCTTGTTGCAGGCCGTAGACCGGGCGCCGGAGGGGCCACTGGGTCCCAGGAGGGAAGGTACCAGTAAAGCCCTGAGGACGGTGCAGGTAGACCTGCTCGTGTAAGGTGCCCTGAAGAAAAGCAGTGGAGAATTCGAGGGAGTGAAGCTCGTAGTCAAGCTGTGCTGCTCTGTGTAGCATTGCCGGAAGAGTAGTCATCTTCGAGGTCGGGGCGAAGGTCTGAAAGAAGTCCACACCCTCGCGCTGACTGAAGCCTCGAGCCATGTAGCGCGCCTTGAACACAGGCGGCTCTCCAAGGGGGCGCTTCACCTTGAAGAGCGACTGGCCATCGACTACGTTCACCCCAGGTGGGGGAACTGCGTCGACGTAGGTGCCGGTGGATCTCCAAGAAGCCATCTCCTGCTCAATGGCAGCTCTCCACTGAGAGGCCCAGGGTCCCGAGGTCGCCTCAGCGTAAGTGTAAGGGGTCGGGATATCGAAGGCGTCTAGGTCACCCTCAGGGACTAGCAACATGGAGCAGAGATGGGGAGCATTTTGGACAGGAAAGCAAGCTCATACTGCCTGTCCTCTAGGACGTCACTTCTAAGGGCAGGAGCACCCCCGACGGACGGAGGATGGACAGGGTCAGAGACCAGAGCAGTGGCGTAGTGAAGGTTGCGGGTAGAGGCGAAGTCAGCGACAGCCGCGACAAGAGCGTCAAAAGTGGAGACAGGAACAGATGGGTCGGTAACGAGGGAGGCAAGAACCCGAGGAACAAGAGGACGAGCAGCACGAAGGTAGTCTGACTGAGGGGGGGGCGTGATAGCCAGCAACGACGGAGGAGGCGAAGGCAGGAGGGGAGGACAAGACGCGTGGGAACAAAGCAACATAGGGTGAGAGCGCTGAACAGGAGAGACACGACGAGCACGGAAGGGACGGCGAGACCAGACGTGAGACGGAGGCGTCGGGTCAGGAGACAGAGGAGGTGTAATAGGAGGGGAACGAGGCAGGAAACAAGCTGGGGAGGAGTCCGGCGGAGGAAACACAGGGCCATGAACAGGTAGGGGAGGAGGCGGCGGGGGAAGAACAGGCGAGCGGTCAGGGGAGGGAAGGCCGAGCAGGCGAAGGGCGGACACCGGCGGCGACCGCTGCTGCTACTGCTCGACGCCGATATTGAAACCGCCAGCTGCAACGCGACTACCTCCGGAACACTCCACTCCAGCACCCCCAGAACGAGCACCCCCAGAGCTAGAACCCTCTCTAGCACCGGTGCCACCCCCGAGCCCGCCGGAACAAGCCACGACAGGAACCCCAGGTCTAGCACCTTCCTCAACGCCAGCACCCCCAGAGTCCACGAATGGCTGCTGCTGCTGCGACGGCAGTGGCTTCTGCGGCGGCGGTGGTGGCTGCGACGACAGCGACGGCTGCTCGACCGGGACAACTGACGGGGGGGGAGTGACGTGAGACACACCAAATGGAGCAGGACGGGGAGGAAGGGGAGCAGGGGCGACCGGGGGAGTGGGGACCAGAAACAGGTGGGGGGAAACCGAGAGACATCAGTGGGGAAAGCGGTGGTAAAAGGAGACAGACTCATCGAAGGTGACGTCACGGGAGTGAAGGTAGCGGTGAGACTGCGGGAGGTAAGAGTGCTAGTGAGATGAGTTTAGGGGGAAACCGAGGGAGGTACAAGGAACAGTGCGGGTAGTGAGCTTGTCTGTGCCAGAGGCACGGACGTGAGAGAGGCAGCCCCAGACGTGGAACGCGGACGCGTCACCAAGGAACCCAGTCCAAAGAAGGTTCGGCGAACCTGCGGCCGTTGGGAGCGCGACGAGAGGTTGAGCTGGTGATCAGCGTAGCGAACGGCGAACGGTCATAGAAAATGGGGTGCACTGGCATGAATCATGGAGGTACGCGCCACCTCCATGACCAAGCCGATGTGTCGCTCAGCGAACCCATTCTGCTGCGGGGAGTTCGGTTGGGAGTACGACTGGGTGATGCCCTCGGGACGACAGAACTGTCCAAGCTGACCCGAGGCGAACTCGCCGCCACGGTCGGAGTGGAGACAATACACAGGGAGACCGCGGTGAAGGCGGGCAGCCATGATCCATGGGATAATTACGTCAGGCACGTCGGCCTTGTGCTCCAAAGGAAACACCATGGTGTAGCGCATGTAGTCGTCAACGAGGACTGGAAAGTAGTGCTCGCGACGCGGTCCGGGGATAGGGGCTGGGCCCCAGACGTCCAGGTCATGGGTCTGAAGGGGTGTGGTGGCAGAACGAAGCGAGGAGGAGTGAGGAGCACGGCGCTTCCGGCCCTTGACGCAGGGCGTACATGGCGGCGCAGGCGAGGGAGGGAGGGCAGGAAGCGACGCAGGGTGACCTAGGACAAGACCGTGCTAAGACATGTGACGCAGGCGCGGGAGTGCGGGGTGACCTAGGCGGTGGTGCCACAGAAGCGACAGGTGAGTGAGCGACCGACACGAGCAAGCCGCGGCGACCTGGGTAGACGCAGAGCCTGGGGAGGACAGGCCAACCGGGGGGGGAGCAGTGTCTAGCATAAACAGGCCAAACACCGGGTCCCGGGGGAATGTCGCCAGGGGGGAACCTGAGGCGGCCTCGGTACAGACAGTGTACCGCTCGTGACCAGGAAATGTAGTGGTGACACCGAGGTCCTAAAGACAGCCGATACCAACTAAGTTCCTGGAGAACAAATGGATGTGAAGGCCTGTAAGGGATCCTGAGGGGACCGCTAGACAAGGGAAGGGTAGTGCAGATGAGATTGACGAGCAACAACAGGACCAGATGAGGGGTCAGCATGTGCGACAGCGGCAGGCGTGGCAAGCGGCGTAAGTGCGGCGTGGTCGCAGAAGAAGTAGGCAGACGCACCGGAGTCCAGTGTGAAGGACAGCGAAGCAATAGCAGCAGACAAAGGAGGAGCAAGTGTGGAGCCTAGGCTAGACAAAGCAAACGGTTCAAAGCCTGACGCAGCAGGGGAGTCTGTACTACACACAGGTGCTACGCCTAAGCTAGAGAACACATGGTAATAAGATCCGAACACACTAGAAGCATCAGCTTACAGAGAGTGCAAGGCAGAACCAATCTGATCCATGTCTAAGTAAAAAACAGGCACACCGTAGCGCAGCAGGTTGGGCCAGTCAGGGAGGTCCGGAGCCGGGCCGAAGTGGCGACGAAAGAGGTAGTCCAGGCAGCGGAAGCAGGTGGTGGTCGGGTGCGTGCGGCGACACACAGTGCCACGGAGGGGCCCGGTCTGGAGCTGGTATTGGCAGCCCACTGCACCGAAGCCGCCGGTAGGCGCCGAGCTGCGAGGACCGCCACCTCGGCCACCTCGGTGGGAGGCGGGCCCACGGCTGCTGCTGCTACTGCTGCGCCTGCTGCTGCTACTGCTGCAGCTGCTGCTGTTCCTGGACACCTGCCCCAGGCCCCTCGTCAGAACCATTGTCGCCACCACCATCACCACCACGCCCTCCCTTGGGGCCGCGACGGCCCCGACGCTGGAGCTGCTGTTGCGGGAAGGCCACTGCTGCGGTCTCAGGGGGAGGAGTAGTAGTAGCGACCACAGCAGGCGGTCAGGGTGAGGTCACCAGGGTGCTGGCTAAGGAAGTGGTCACGGGCAGTGGCTAAGCGGTTAGGGAGGCGCATGGCAATAAGGTACAGGGTTGCGCTGAACGGTGGGGGGAAGGCAGTGAGCTGGGCAGTAGTGCTAGCGGCACGGTAGCTAATCTCTAGTGCACGGAGGTGAGTGGCAAGATCAGCAACAGTGGAGAAAGCAGAGAGATCAGGGAAGAGCATGGGGAGGATCATGCGGCCAATTGAGGCGGAGGCAGGCGTGGAGTTGCGTGCAACTACTACATCTAGAATTTTTTTGGCGTCCGCGATAGTAGTGAAATGCGAACGCTCAGAAAGGGAAGCGTATGTCTAATGGCAAGCTGCGCTACAGCATCGCGAGAATCCCAGTCAGCGTGAGCGAGTGCAGCAGCAGCAAAGGCCTCACTCTCAGCAGTGGTGGGGCCAGTAGGGAGGGGATCAGGAGCGGAGGGGGGAGGAAGCAAGCCATGAACATGCATAGCGAGGGAGTGCCCATCCTGGCGCTGACCTGTCAGGTGCCGGCGGAGATCGACAAGCCAGGCGGCAAAGTTGATCGCGTGCCCCTTCATGTCCAGACAGAGCATGGCGTCCGCCATCGCGCAATCACAGCGGCACTGCGGCATAGGGACACAGCGGCATAGTGGCACAGGAACTCAGTGGCACGGCGTGACAGCGGCGTGGCGGAAGGACTCTCCGGAACTGAACCGAACGGAAGGCCGAGGAGGGCGCGCAAGGAGCAGAGGCGCACAAGGGGCCAGCGTGTGGAGAGGGGCCGGCAGGGCAAGTGGGGCCGGCGGTGCGAAGAAGAGGGACCAGCTAGGTGGTAGGGGCCGGCTAGGCGGTAGGGGGTGGCTAGGTGGTAGGGGGCAACTAGGTGGTAGGGGGCCGACGAGGCGCGAGGGGCCGGCTAGGCGCGAGGGGCTGGCGAGGCGCGAGGGGCCAGCTAGGGCGCGAGGGGCCGGCCAGGCGCGAGGGGCCGGTGAGGCGTGAGGGGCGGGCGACGGTGCTAGGGGCCGGATACGGCGCGAGGGGCGGGCCGGCTGGTCGCGAAGGGGCCGGCTGGGCGCTAGAGGGGGGCGACGTCGCGAGGGGTTAGCTGGGCGCAAGGGGCTGGCTAGGTGCGAGGGGCCGGTGAGGCATGAGGGGCCAGCTAGGGCGCGACGGGCCGGTCCGGCGCGAGGGGCCAGCGATGGCACGAGGGGTGGGCGACGGCGCTAGGGGCGGGCCGGCTGGTCGCGAAGGGGCCGGCTGGGCGCTAGGGGCAGGCGACGGCGCGAGGGGCCAGCTAGGGCGCGAGGGGCCAACGAAGGCGCGAGGGGCAGGCCGGCTGGTCGCGAAGGGGCCGGCTGGGCGCAAGGGGTCGGCTAGGGGGCAAGGGGCTGGCTAGGGAGCGAGGGGCCGACTAGGGCTCGAGGGGCCGGCGACGGTGCGAGGGGCCGGCTAGGGCGCGAGGGGCCTACGTGCATGCTTGGGGCCGGTTACGGCGCGAGGGGACGGCGGGCACGCTAGCGGCCGGCGGCCGCGCTAGGGGTCGGCAAGGCGCGGTAGGCTAGGGCGCGGGGCGGAAGCGTGTGGGGTGGGGACCTAACCTACGCATGATACCATGTTAAAATACTAGAATTATTGAAACTAGGGAGTACAAGGGAGATATAGTGTTGGGGTTGTACCCTCTAAGAACATACACCTATCCAGCATATATCGTCTACATAACAGCATATGTATAAGGTGACAAGGGGCAACGCCTAGCACGAGACACGCAGCTCATGGTGGCACTGTTAAGATGAGCTAGCTAGGAGGAGAAGCCATGGAGTGGCGAGAGGTTTAGGAAGGAGAGTATGTCGAGAGAGAAGAGGAACGAGGACTAGAAGAGAAGGAGATACAAGAAGGGGGTTTGACCCCTCTACGGTAGGATTCAGTAAGTAGCACAACTACCAAGCCAATAATTATATAATATATATAATTTCACAGGCACTACTAGTCCAACCTCTAAGGCAGTCAAAAAGTGTACAAAGGAAACAAGAGCAATCCAGGGCGGCACTACTAGTCCAGCCATTGGAACATGAGCCACAAGGCCAGTCAAGATAATATAAGATATACCGTATTCCCCCGTATATAACATCCGCCGGAATAGGCACTCCGTGGGTGGTTTATGCGGGGTACAGCTTATGATAGGGTGCATTTAGGAGAGCACCCGGTTTTTTTACCTTGAATTTTACATAACACCCCCCACCTTTTTGTTACAGTGTAATCGATTCAATATTAAGAATTGAAGTACATCATGGAAGATTCTATCACGGCTGCATTTGCAGGCCTCAAATTCTAGTCAAGAGTTAGCTACTGAAGCTGCATCTAAACACTACTGCAAGGTCTAGAGGGGCTCAAGCCCAGTAAGAAATCAGTCTAATACCTACTCCTCATCCTCTTCGTCGTGCTTGTCGCCAGCGTGCCACTCCTCCACGTCGTCATCGTCGGACGCTATGTCGTCCTAGTCATAGTCGTCTGTCCAGTTGGAGGCCGCCAGCCCAACAAGCACCTGTGCCACTGGCGCCATCTCGATCACATCGTCATCACTGGTCGTAGATGCTTTTGCTGCCGACGTTGCTGCTGTTGCTGCTGCTGTCGCGGCCGTCGCTGTTGCTGTAGTAGCTGCTGCTGCTGCCGTCAGACGTGCCTCCGCCATAGCGGAGGGCTCTGCTACCTCGGCCGAGCCGAATGCCGTTGATGCAGCTTGCGGCATGTCGGAGTCATCGTCGTCATCCTCGGACAGCTTGTCTGCGGCGGGCTCGACGAAGTCAGCTTTGTAGAGCGGGTTCTTCTCGCCGCTCTCCTCCATTTCCGCGTGCACATCATCCATCACTTCCACATCTGACTTGTCCTTCATATGGGCGAGGATGAGTTCATCCTCCGTCCCATTAATTTCTGTGGAGATGCCGCAGGTTTTGAAGGCATTTCGGATGAGCTCGGCAGGGACGGCCTCCCACGCGGTTGCAATCCATTGTAGCACCACCTCCGCGGGGGGCTTCTTGAGGTTTCCTGGCGGGGGCGCAGAGAGATAAGGCGGTAGAAAAGACAGTCTTTAAGAGTAAAAAAACCTTTATCGATGAAAAGAGCAAGCGTCTCAAAATAGTCACGAAGTGTATGATGGAGCACACGTAATGAAAACAGCGTGGAACGCAGGCACAGAGCGGCAAGCACCTCACCTGCGGGTGTTGTCGAATCGCAGCCACACTCTTCAAACCAACCTGTGTAGGACCACCTCACATGCGCCTTCACACAGCGGTTGATAGCCACGTCGAGTGGCTGGATGATCAGCATGCAGCCGCCAGGAATCACGGCCCTGGAGAGCTTGAAGAGGCGCATCGCCGCTGACACGCCCTCGGTCAGGTGCCCTTTGTAGCTGTCGAGGACGACGAGGCCTTTCGCCCGACCGCCACGCCTTGCAGGGATTCGCTTAAGGAACGGGACGAGCACTGCTGTGATCCAGTCCTTCACGTGCTCCTCGTCCATCCATCCTTTCGGCTGCACACGGATGACGATGCCTGGACACAAAGCCAAGACAAAAGCATATCACGCGGGGACAATAAAAAGAGAGAAACAACAAGGATGGGACGGGGATTACGATAAACAGAATGAATCAAACAACAAGATTTGAACTCACCAGGGGGGACTCGGATATTGGGCACGGTCTTCCGCTTGAATATGACATATGGCTTCAGCTTCTGTCCAGCAGCAGTGACCGCCAGCATGACGGTCAGCCGTTCTTTCTTGTAGCCGGCGGTGCGCACGTGCACCGTCCTTGAGCCGCGGACCTCTAGCGTTGTCTCCTACGGCATCTCCAGAAACAGAGGTGTTTGGTCGGCGTTGATTATCAACTCGTCAGGGTAGTAGTTCAATTTCCGCATCTGACGCACAAACTCCCAAAACTTCTCCACTTTTGCCTCGCAATCTGCAAGCACAAAAAAACCAAGCACAATAAGCTGGCAGACAGGGAACAACATGCAAGAGTACAAGTCGAATTTGCGAGGAAAGATGGCGTGGAAACAATCGGAGCAATTGAAACTAACCGGTTGTGAGGCGTTGTCCCATCTTGGTCTTCACATGCCTCGTCAAACCCCAGCGCATGCGAAAGCGGAAGGTCCATCACGACGATGCTCGCCAGTCGACTCCAGGGTGCCGCTTCTTTATGTACTTCCGACTCCACTTCTGCAGGAAGTTGATGGAGACTGCCAGGCCACGCACGCAATGGGAGAGGAAGCGCTTGTACAACTCGCGCTCCATGTCGGGGAACTTGGCCTTGCACCCTGAGCCGAAGAGACGACGCCTGCAGCCAGCAGCCACCGCCAGTTTCGCCTTGTTTTTCTTCCACTCGCGAATCTGACAGGGCTGGACCTCCGCCATCCTCGCGAGCTTGCGGTTGGATAGCTTAGGGTCATCGTCAAGCTTGCCCAACCAGAAGAGCTTCTCGGCCGCCGTGCGTGAGGCTCTTTTGCGCCTCGTCCTGCGGTTTCTGGGGGAGGGAGGTGCGGCATCATGGTTAAAGCGAGGCATGTTGGGACGACGCCTAGGCTGAGGGAAAGACGGAATAGTAACTCGAGGAAGTGTCGGCGGAGGCTCAGGCTTTCCGTTGGCAGCCTCCTCCCAGTACAACTCGTTCTCATCATCTTGCTATGAATTGTCCCATTCAGGCGGACGACTGGGAATCGGCGACGAGGGAGCGGGAGGCGCGGGAGGCGCGGGAGGTACAGGAGGTGCAGGTGGCGCAGGTGGAGCGGGAGTAGTAGGTGGTGCAGGTGGTGCCGGGGGAATCGACAAGAACGGACGGAGTAGGAACTGATTGCCGGAGGGAGGACGATGGGTGCGCAATACAGAGAGGCCGCTAAACGTACGCGCTGCCTTGGCAGCACCTAAAAGGGAGATTGCTAGTCGAGGGACTAATGCCTGAGGCTCTGTTAGAGAGCCCGAGCATCGTGACGGGTTTTGTGTCGAGAAACGAAAGCATAACTGAAAAAGAACGTTGCGGTAAGATAGGGATGAACAAGAAACGTGGTTGGAACCCCAGCTTGGAGCGCGCACTGTATAAACCTTAAAACCCTCAAATTCGCAAACCAGAAACACCATTGCATGCCAGGTTCGATATGCCAAGTTGGAAGGGCATATTCCCTCACGTCTGCTGTGTTGGCAGCATCCACCGCACCTAGCCGTTCTTACCCTGCACTGGCAGCCTGTGGCTGCATTTTTACCGCTATCAGGCACGGCCGCCTGGGATTGGCCACGCCTGGTCGTGCTGATATCGAATTCGACACGTATGCAACTGCATTCATATCGCCAACATCGTCTGAACAAGAACCGGTAGCTGTATAAACCTTAAAACCCTCAAATTCAAATTGCATATTACAACACATGGGCACTATATTTTTCCGGGCCACTGTTAAGACCCAGTCGTTTTTTTAGTGAATTTTAATATCCACCATAGGGTGTTATATACGAGGGATTACGGTAGTACACAATCAAGTTCCTAGCTGTTAGAATAGCATAATGATTAGAATAAGGTAGTACAGGGGAGGATATAGGGTTGGAGTTGTACCCTCTATCAACACAAACCTATCTAGCCTATAACTTCTACATATAAACACAAGTAAAAATTGAAACACCCCCTAGGCTAGATAAGGGGCAGTGCTGAGCAAGAAACACGCAACGCAGGATGGCACTACTAGTCCAACCTTTGAGGTAAGGGTCCGAAGACCGATCAGCAAGAGTACCACTCGACAAGAGCAAACCAGGGCGGCACTACTAGTTCGGCCACTGAGAAGCCACAAGGCCAGTCAAGAAGGTACAAATAAAGAGGAGTACACAATCACGGTCCTAGCAAGTGAGGAGCTACACGAACTAGACTAAGCTGTAAACAGTGCCGCTGATGATCTTAAGGCGCAAGCGCCTTAGTAAAGATATCAGCTGTGTTGGCACTGGAGGCCCAGTGTATGTCGCGGGTCTGGCGGCGCTGCTGTAGCTCACACAGGAGGAAGTACCACAGCTGGATGTGCTTCACTCTGCCCTCGAGTCGAGGCTCCTGACACAGCACGATCATGGCCCTGCTGTCAGTGTACAGGACCGAGGCAGAGCTGGGCCGCTCACCTAAGTTAGTGAGCAAGAAATTCAGCCAGCGGAGCTGCTGTGCCGCCATGGCACCGGCATAGATCTTAGCTTCACAGCTAGACTGGGCAACAGACAAGGAGCGAGTGGACCTCCACGAGATGGCACCTGAACCAAGGCTAAACCAATAGCCCTGGGAGGACCTGAGTGTCTCAGCGTCGTCTGCCCACGAAGCGTCTGTGTGCCCTGTAAGGACCACTGGCCTGCGTCCTCCAAGCACAATCCCCATGCCCGATGTACTTGCTAGATTACGCAAAACCCTCTTAGCGGCCGACCAGTGCTGTGGCCGGTGTCTGCCTGACGCCACAAAGCAAGCCATGATGCAGAAAGGGTATGCGGGATCTTGACGAGTTCAAGTCATCAGGTCCATGAGGCAACCCACCAGTTCGGCGTAAGGACCACTGGGCTCTACTGACTCCTCAGGAACTGGAGCTGAGAGCCTGTGGTCTACTGGCAGAGGTGTGGGCTGTGCGGAGGAGAACTGAAGACTGAACCTCTGAAGGACCTGGCGCACCAAGTGTGACTGTGTGAGAGTGATGGTGCGCGCTGCTCTGTCCCTGGAGATCTGCAGGCCAAGGTAGCGGCGCAGCTCTCCTAGGCCAGTGCACGTGTGTCTCCTCAGCAGCTCGGCCTTCACGGAGGCCAATGCATCTCTACCTGCAGTAGCGAAGACCAGGTTGTCGACGTAGACAAGGATGTAGAACGGGGTAAGGCTAGCTCGAGCGAAGAGCGAGGGGTCTTGAGACGACAGGAAGAATTGCAGGTCAGCTAGCGTAGCATGCAGAGTGCCGTGCCACTCACAGGCCGTAGACCGGGTGCTGGAGGAGCCACTAGGTCCCAGAAGGGAAGGTACCGGTGAAGCCCTATGGACAGCGCAGGTAGATTTGCTCATGTAGGCTGCCCTGAAGAGACGTTGTGGAGAAGTCAAGAGAGTGTAGCTTGTATTCACGCTGTGCTGCTACATGTAGCAGCGCCCGAAGAGTAGTCATTTTCAGGGTCGGGGCGAAGGTCTGAAAAATTCTACACCCTCGCGCTAACTAAAGCCTCTAGCCACATAGTGCGCCTTGAACACATGCGACTCTCTAGGGGGGCGCTTCACCTTGAAGAGCCACCGGCCATCGACTACGTTCACCCCAGGTGGGGGAACTGCGTCGATGTAGGTGCCGGTGGATCTCCAAGATGCCATCTCCTGCTCCATGGTAGCTATCCATTCAGAGGCCCAGGGCCCCGAGATCGCCTCAGCGTAAGTGCGAGGGGTCCAGATGTCAAGGGCATCTGGGTCACCCTCAGGGACTAGCAACATGGAACAGAGATAGGGAGTGGCCTCAGACAGGAAAGCAAGCTCGTACTACCTGTCCTCTAAGACGTCACTGGCAAGGGCAGGAGCACCCCCGATGGACGTAGGATGGACAGGTTCAGAGACCAGAGTGGTGGCGTAGTCCAGGCGGTGAGTAGACGCAAAGTCAGCGACAGCAGCAACAAGATCGTCAAGACTGGAGAGAGGAACAGACGGGTCGGTAAGGAGGGAGGCAAGGACCTGAGGAACAAGAGGACGAGTTGCACAGAGGAGGTGGAGTGACAATGAGCGACGACGGAGGAGGCGAGGGGAGGTGGGGAAGACAAGACACATGGGAACAGAGCAACATGGGATGAGAGCCCTGGACAGGAGAGACAGGATGAGCGCGATAGGGACGGCGAGATCAGATGTGGGACGGAGGCGTCGGGTCAAGAGACACTGGAGGAGTAACAGGAGGAGTAACAAGAGGGGAACGAGGGGTGAAATGAGCCAAGGACGAGTCTGACGGAGGAAACACAGGGCCATAGACAGGAAGGGGAGGAGGCGGCAGGGGAGGCACAGGCGAGCAGTCAGGAGAGGGAAGGCCGAGCAAGCGAAGGGCGGACACTGATGGCGAGTGCTGCTGCTGCTGCTCCACGCGGATACCTAGACCGCCAGCTGCACCACGGCTACCTCCGGAACACTCCACTCTAGCACCTCCAGAACGAGCACCCCTAGAACGAGAACCCTCCCCAGCACCGGTGCCACCCCCAGGGCCGCCGGGACAAGCCACGACAAGAACCCTAGGACTAGCACCCTCTTCAATGCCAGCATCCCGAGAGTCCACGGACGGCTCCTGCTGCGGCGGTGGCGGCGGCGGCTGCTATTGCAGCTGCGACGATGGCTGCGGCTGCTGCTGCGGCGGCGACGGCGGTGGCTGCTGCGACGGCAGAGAAGGAGACACCGGGGGAGCAACAGGCAGCGAAAAACGTGCCGCGGGGCCACCAGAGTCAGCCGACTCCTCGACCAGGACAACCGACGGGGCGGGACGGGGAGGGAGGGGAATAGGGGCTACCGGGGGAGTGGGAACCAGAAACAGGGGCAGGGAAACCAGGAGACCTCGGTGGGGAAAGCGGTGGTAAAAGGAGACAGCCTCGTCAAAAGTGACGTCACGGGAGTGACAGAAGTGATGAGACAGCGGGTGGTAAAAGTGCCAGTCAGACGAGTCAAGGAGGAAAGCGAGGAAGACATAGGGGACAGTGCGGGCTGTGAGCTTGTCCGTGCCAAAGGCACGAACGTGAGCAAGGCAGCCCCATACGTGGAATGCAGACGTGACCCCAGGGAACCCAGTCCAAAGAAGGGTCGGCAAAACCTGCGGCCGATGGGAGTGCGGCCACAGGTTTAGCTGGTGAGCGGCGTAGAGAACGGCGAATGACCACAGAAAATGGGGTGCACCAGCATGGATCATGGAGGTACGAGCCACCTCCTTGACCAAACCAATGCGTCTCTCAGCTACCCCATTCTGCTGCGGGGAGTCCGGTAGGGTGTACGACTGGGTAATTCCCTTCGCACGACAGAACTGTCCAAGCCGACCAGAGGCGAACTCGCCGCCACGATCGGAGTGGAGACTCAGCACAGGGAGACTGCGGTGGAGGCACGCAGCTACAACCCACGGGATAAGAAAGTCAGGCATGTCGACCTTCCGCTCTAGGAGAAACACCGTGGTGTAGCGCGTGTAGTCATTGACGAGCACAAGAAAGTAGCGCTTGCGACGCGGCCCAGGGACCAGGGCTAGGCCCCAAATGTCCAGGTGCAGGGTCTGGAGTGGTGCGGTGGCAGGGCGAAGTGATGAGGAGTGAGGAGCACGGCGTAGCCGGCCCTCGATGCAGGGCGTGCACGACGGCACAGGTGAGGGAGGGAGGGCAGGGAGTGATGCAGGGAGACGTAGGACGAGACCGTGCTGGGACATGTGACGTAGACGCGGGAGTGCGGGATGACCTAGGTGGTGGTGCCACAGAAGCGACGGGTGAGTGAGCGACCGACACGAGCAAGCCGCAGCGACCTGGATAGATGCAAGACCCGGGGAGGATGCGCCCACCGGGGGGGAAGCATCGTCCAGCGTAAACAGGCCAGACACCTGGGGGAACGTCGCAAGGAAGGGCACCAGAGGCGGCCTCGGTACAGATAGCGTACCGCTCATGACTAGGGAATGTAGTGGTGATGCCGAGGTCCTGAAGACAGCCAACACCAACTAGGTTCCTGGAGAACAAAGGGATGTGTAGGCTTGTAAGAGAACCCGAGGGAACCGCTGGACATGGAAGAGTAGTGTAGCTACGGGCAACGACAGGAGCAGAGGAGGGGTTAGCAAAGGCGACAGCGGCAGGCACTGCAAGCGGCGTGAGTGTGGTGTGGTCGAGAAAGAGGAGGACGCACTAGAGTCAAGTGTAAAGGATAGCGAAGCAAAAGCTGCGGCCGGAGGAGGAGCGAGCATGGAACCTAGGCAAGACAAGAGTGAAGGTCCTACGCCTGACGCAGCAGGGAAGTTTGTACTACACACAGGTACTACACCTAAACTAGATAACATAGGGTAATAAGATTCGGGCACACTAGAAACATCAACATACAGAGAATGCAAGGTAGAACAAATCTGATCAATGACTAACGCAAAGACAGGCACACCGTGGCGCAGCAGACTGGGCCAGTCAGGGAGGTCTGGGGCCAGGCTGAAGCGGCGACGAAAGAGGTCGTCGAGGTGGCGGAAGTAGCGGGCGGAGGGGGCCGGTTTGGAGCTGGTACTGGCAGCTTACAGCACCGAAGCTGCTGGCCGACTCCGAGCTGCGAGGGCCGCCACCGCGGCCACCACCTCCAGAGGCTCCTGGCCACCCCGGCGGGAGGCGGGCCCACGACTGCTGCTGCTGCTGCTGCTGCTGCTGCTGCTGCTGCTGCTGCTGTTGCGATGGCTGCTGCTACGGCAGCTGTTGCTCCTAGGCACCAGCCCCAATCCCCTCGTTAGGCCCACTGTCCCCGCCACCCCCACCAACCCCACCATCCCCGACACCATGCCCCCCCTTGGGGCCACGATGGTCCCGACGCGCGCGCAGCTGCGGGGACGCCGCAACTGCAGTCTCAGTGCCAGGGGCAATCGCAGTGACCGCGACTGAAACATCATACTACGTGCACTGGGAGGGTGCACAACCCTGAAAGATAGGGACTGCCGCAACACCGCTCGACTGAGCGATAGTGCGCTGGCGAGTCTCTATCTCAAACAGGGCGGTAACAAAGGCGGTAAGGGTGAGATCACCTGGGTGCTGACTAAGGAAGTGTTCGCGGGCAGTGACTAAGTGGTCTGGAAGGCGCATAGCAATGACGTACAGTGTAGCGCAGAAAGGCGGGGGGGAGGCAGTGAGCTGGGCGTCAGTGCTAGCGGCGCGGTAGCTAGCCTCTTGTGCATGGAGGTGAGTGGCTAGGTTAGCGTCAGAGGGGAAATCGGGAAGATCAGGGAACAGCATGGGGAGGATCAGGTAGGCGTGGAGTAGCGCGCAACGACAGCATCTAAGAAATCTAGGGAATTCGCGACAGCAGTGAAGCGCGGACGCTCAGACAGGGGAAGAGCATGACTAATGGCTAGCTGCGCTATGGCATCCGTGTGAATCCCAGACAGCACGAGCAAGCGCAGTAGCAGAAAAGGCCTCATGCTGAGCAATGGTGGTGTCAACAAGGAAGGGATCAGGCACGAGGGGGCAGGGAAGCAAGCCATCAACATGCACAGCCAGAGAGTGCCCAGCCTGGCATTGACTTGTGAGGTGACGGCGGAGATCGACAAGCCAAGCGGCGAAGTCAATCGCATGCCCCTCCGCGTCCAGGCGCAGTAGAATGTCCACCATCGTGCGACCTCAGCGTCACAGCTCCACGGCGGCACGGCAGCACAGCAGCACCGTGGCACATCGACACAGCTACACGGCGGCACAGCGGCGCGACGGCAAAACTCCCTGGCAGGAAGATCGAGCGAAAGGCCGAGCAGGGCGCACAGGGCCAGCGGCCCATAGAAGGACACGCCGGGGCTCACGGGGCCAGCAGAGCGCGACGGGCCGGCAGAGCACGAAGAAGGCCGACGAGGCGCTATGGGCTGGCGGGGCTCAAAAGGGGCGGCGGGGCGCTAAGAGCCGGCGAGGCACTAGGGCCAGAAGGGGCGCGGAAGGGACCAGCGGGGTGTGAGGGCCGGTCGGGGGGCGAGGGGCCGGCGGGGCGCGTAAGGGACCAGCGAGGCTTGAGGGGCCGGCAAGGCGCTAAGGGACCAGCGGGCGCGCGAGGGGCCAGCGGGGCGCTAAGGGCCGTTCTGGGCGCAGGAGGGAACAGCAGGGCGCAAGGTCCGGGCGGGGTGTGAGGGGCCGACGGGGTGTGTAAGGGACCAGCGGGGCGCGCGAGGGGTCGGCGGGGCGCTAAGGGCCGGTGGGTCGCGTAGGGGATCAGCGGGGCGCTAAGGGCCGGCGGGACGCGTAAGGGACCAGCGGGGCGCTAAGGGCCGGCGGGGCACGTAGCGGACCAGCGGGGCGTGAGGGGCCGGTGGGGCGCGAAGGGACCAGCGGGCGCAAGAGGGGTCGGCGGGGCACTAAGGGCCGGCGGGGCGCTAGGGTCAGGTGGGGCACATAAGGGACCAGCGGGGCACGCTAACGGGGCTGGCGGGGCGCTGAGAAATAGCGGGGCACCCTAAGGCCAGCGGGGCGTGCTAAGGGAACGGCGGGGCGGTAGGCTTGGGCGAGGACGGAAGCGGGTGGGCGGACCTAACCTTCTATGATACCATGTTAGAATAGCAGAATGACTAGAACAAGGTAGTACAGGGGGGAATATAGGGTTGGAGTTGTACCCTCTATGAACACAAACCTATTTAGCCTATAACTTCTACATATAAACATATGTATAAGTTGACACTAGCAAGTGACAAGCTACAGTAATTAGACCAAGTTGTACACAGTGCCGCTGATGATCTTTAGGCACAAGCGCCTTCGTAAAGATATCAGTTGTGTTGGCACCGGAGGTCAAGTGAACTACGTGGGCCTGGCGGCGTTGCCAAGTATTGCAGCTGGATGTGCTTCGCTCTGCCCTCTAATCAAGGCTCCTGACACAGGAGGATCATGGCCCTGTTGTCAGCGTACAGGACCGGGGAAGAGCTAGCGTAGATCTCAGCCTCATAGCTAGTCTCTGCAACAGACGACGAGTGGGTGGACCTCCACGAGATGGCGCCTGCACCAAGGCTAAGTAGTAGCCCTAGGAGGACCTGAGCGTCTCAGCGTCGTCTGCCCACGAAGCGTCTGTGTGCCCTGTAAGGACCACTGGCATGCGTCCTTATAGCATTAGCCCCATGCCCGATGTACTTGTTAGATTACGCAAAACCCTCTTAGCAGTCGACAAGTGTTGTGGTCGGTGTCTGCCTGTGGCCAGAAAGCGGGCCAGGATGCTGAGAGGGTATACGAGATTTGGACGAGTGCAAGTCATCAGGTACATGAAGCAACCCACCAGCTCTGCATATGGACCACTAGGCTCTACAGACTCCTCAGGGACTGGAGCCGAGAGCCTGTGATCTACTGGCAGAGGTGTGGGCTGTGCGGAGGAGAACCGAAGACCGTACCTCTGAAGGACCTACCGCACTGCTCTGTCCCTAGAGATCTGCAAGCCAAGGTAGCCGCACAGCTCTCTTAGGTCAGTGTAGGTGTGTCTCCTCAGCAGCTCAGCCTTCACGGAGGCCAACATGTCTTTGTCTGCAATAACAAAGACCAGGTCGTCTGCATAGACAAGGATGAAGAACGGGGTCTTGCCTGAACAAACGAAGGTCGAAGGGTTTGCAGAGGACAGGAAGAAATGCAGGTTAGAAAATGTAGCATGCAGCGTGTCTTGCCTCTCGAGGGACGCCTGCCACAGGCCGTACTCCAGGCGCCGGTGGAGCCGCTGGGTCCCAGGGGCGAAGGTGCCGATGAAGCCTGGCGGACGACGCAAGTAGACCTGCTCGTACAGATTGCCCTCGAGAAATGCTTTAGAGAATTCGAGGGAGTGCAGGTCGTAGTCGGCTACGTCCTATCTCTCTTGCTACGCGTTCTCACTCTATGTTACTCCGTTCTCACGTGTCTCGTCCTCCCCTGTTCCCATCGCCTCCTACGTCATCGCTTGTTGTCGCTCCGCCTCCTGTCTCTGACTTCCTTCGTGCCGCTAGTCCTCTTGTTCCTCGGGTCCTCCCTAGTAACCGACCCGTCTGTTATTGTATCTAGTCTCTCTGCTCTTGTCGCTGCTGTCTCTGACTTTGCCTCTACCCGCCGCCTTGACTACGCCACCGCTCTGGTCTCTGACCATGCCCATCCTCCGTCCATCGGTGGTGCTCCTACCCTTGGTAGTGACATCCTAGAGGACCGGCAGTATGAGCTCGCTTTCCTGTCCGAGGCCGCTCTTCATCTCTGCTCCATGCTGCTAGTCCCTCAGGGTGACCCAGACGCCCATGACATCCCGACCCTTTGCATTTACGCTGAGGCGACCTCGAGACCCTGGGTGTTACAGGATCGAATGAGGTTTGCTCAATGTTGCACTATCAATCAGTACAAGGTGCTTCCATAGTACATCAGGTAACCAGGTTTGTCCTATCCAAAGGGAATAGACCATTCTAGAAATAGAATCACCCTGCATATAGCCACGCGAGGCTGTTGGCTTCAAGGGATTACGGCAGGAGTACGCTAGATATTGCGCGCCAGTACATCCCGAGCTTGGTCGGTGATATAATTATAATAGGAGGAAAATGATTATGGAAAATGAGGAATAGGAAACCAAGTGAGATGAGATAAAGACCAAATGAATCAGGATAAAAAGAGGAATGAAATAGAAAGGAAATATGGAAAGGGGAAATTGGTGTAACAGGATCGTACTCTCACACTTCCCCCCCTCAAAGCTGGGTGGTGGAAGTAACACCCTGCTTGACAAGGTAGTCGCGAAGAGGACGACGGGCGTTACCCATGTCAAATTCAGAGACGCAGCGTCAGAAGGATCATAACGCTTCCAGCAAAGAAAAGCTCCAGAGTGCCATTCTGACGACGACAGTGTCCGAGCACGTAGTTGTCCCATGGCGTGGACGAACACGGGCGGCGACGGTGGTTGGCATTCGATGTAGAGCGTGTTTGGTCTTGATAGGGTTTAAGAAGCTGGTATGGAAGGCGTTATGGATCTTCCAAGTGGCTGGTAGGCAGAAGTGGAAGGTGACTGAATTGCCATTGCTTCAACGAGGATAGACCCGCATTAGCAAGGTTGAAGCTTGGATGGAAGGTGGCTGATGTCGAGATTACGGTGTGAAACTGTAGTGATGAGCGGCCAAGTGCTTCTGCTGCTGTTGGATGTCCAAGAGGCGCTTGAGTGGTCGATCTACAAGATGGTGGGTGATGGTGATGAAATCGTAAGCGAGTTGGACTGTAGCACGAACTATCTATTGCTACGGAGTGAGCGGGCTCCGTCCACAGCAAGGAAGGATGGTGTGTATCGCCGTCAATTATGTATGGGAAGGTGCAAGTTGTAGTTGGAGATGTGAATGGTTGGGACAGTGTGCTGTAATGTGCAGATGAATGGCTATGTTGTATGTTCTGTGCATGCTTGAAGGTCACTTGCATCTCGTCCACGCCTGAAGATCACCAATTGTTGGTGGTATGGCAGTCGTATCGTAGTACTGCTTCTGTAGCAGTGTTGCATCCGTTACATGCAGCTTCTATCGAATGTTGGTCCATGCCTTAGTGTTGTCGCGAGTCGTACCCTCTCGGCATCGTAGTGTTGTGGAATGGAAAGCAGAATCACTAGTAGTAACCTTGTCCACCACGCGGTCTGCTAGTTACACTGCCTTGAGTACAACAGCGCATGCGAAGTGCTGCTCACTGTATCCCTTGTGTTCAGAACCATGCAAGGGGTTGGTACCATAAACGCGGAGCTGGTAACTTCCAGAATCGGCGCCAAAGTAGTTTCCCTCGGTAGTTGCTCAAGCAAGCAATCCCAGCTGCGTAGATATCCCATGGTGATGGGTTAGGACATCTGAGAATATTAGGGGTATTCCCAAATAATCCTCTCCCACTTCCAAATGGGCATTGCTGACAGTCAATCCAGTATGACCTTATGCACTTCCAGTTTAGCACGGAGGCCATTGGTAGGCATCGGTGTCTGGGTGCACATATTGGGATAGGCCTTCTAGTGCCATCATGTGTTGTCTCATTCTGTCATTGTCCTTGAAGTAGCGTTGATGTCGAACACGTCTCAGCTACTCAGTATCAATATTGAAGTCTGCTCTATTTCGACAAACAGGGGTGTTGTTGGAGATACGCGGAGCCCACTATCCGGGGTGGCGTCGGTGCTCCATTTCACGCCTATCTGCTTCCGTGGAGTTGGTGCTGGTGATGGATTGGTTGTGACGCAGGTTTTATGACTTTAAGGAAAGCCATAGGCCATGAGGATTTGTATACCGGTAGAGTACCGTTGTCCTCCCATCCTCATAAGAGCAAATATCTCCTGCTCTTGAGGGTATACGGCATTGCCATGTTGTTCCCTCGCATAGTGGTATTTCCTTCCCACTAGCTGGAAATCATAGTATTGTGCCTGGCCGAGTCTTATGTGATCATACTAGAATATGATCCAGCATTATCTCCATTGAGCGATGAATCATCCATCAGGACTTGGTTGTGACTGTTGTGTCGAGTCTCCTGCTGTGGCGGTAGCAACGGTAGCGATGATGGCGATGGTGGCAGCTTCTGCAGAGAATTCTCTCAACGTAATGGTTGAAGGAGAATCCATCAACTCCCTCTTCCCACTAGAGTGTTCCTGATGGGTGTAACAGGTGTAACTACCAGGAACACGTGCACATTGGTACACATGGATTGCTCCATTACTGCCGGTGATGGTTTCATTTGAGGGTATGAAGATAAATTTGCTTCTCCCCTCAATGTATCCACGGGTAGCAATTCCTGCTATGCTCATTCGTGCTTACGATATACGGTCGGTAGAGCACGTGATCATGTTGTAGTAGTCCGCATCTCCCTCATTTATTGACACCTCGTGTTGCTTGGCGTTCTCATGCATCGTCGAAGTTACGATGATGCTTGTAACGCTTCGGCTTCTGGTAGAATCGCCTCCAATGCATGTGTCATAGGGTCACTAGTGAACGAATACTTGCCGGATTTGATGTTAATTACTCCTCAATATGTCAAGCATCATGACATGCACGCAATGTTTTTCCACGCAGATCATTAACACCTGGAATTGCGACGCATGATTGGTGTGTCGCCTCGTGAGGTCAATGTTGAGACTGCTCCAATCAATCACTTCGGATGACTGAGATTCTTGATGTAGACGAATCGACCAGCTCCTTTTACGAAGGTGTGTCTCGTTAGCCTGGACGAGACGGGTTCACTGCGTCATCCTTGCGTGCGAAATCTGCTCCTTCGAAGCAACTTGACCTTGGGAACATTGCGAGAGAATACGGCTACTTCTCTGCAATCCCGTAGGTTGTCAATCAATTTGTATGAAGAAGTGTCTCGTGGGTGAAGATCTTGCTGTGTTGATGTCGATCCATTTTTAACGAAGATGACTTCATCAAAATAAGTAGATCGTTATTGTCACTAGTAAGAAGATGCGTCAATTGTGGAATCGTTGGTCGCGAATGTTGTATCCATGATGATGTTTTCCCATAGTGTAATCTTCGCTGCATTTGTGCCGTTGATTCCGCACCAATCCGACGATCCACGTTCTCATGTCAGTTTTCTGCTTGCAGGTATTACCAAGTAGGTAATTCTTCGGCAGATTTCTGACTCTGCAGATACTTTCTGCGCCATATTTGTTACCAAATGGAGGAATCCGAATTTGGTAATCCAGATGATGAGAGCGGTGTCGAAGGCGGCTGATTTCTGGTTCTGCGAGTCATTCTCTCTTTGTGCAGAAGTCGCGCTCCATCTCGTCCGTTGAAGCAGAAGTCGATCCGACGGTCCATAATCCAAGCGATCTGAAGATATTCCTGAGTCACGCTCAGCAGCTTTCGGTGCCCGGGTGGACTCGTTTTCTGCAGCAATTCTCGGTCGTCGATGTTGGCTGACGAACAATCGGACGCTCCGAAGAATTTTGCGGCTTGCGAGGTCCCGTTCCCATTCGCTCTGTAACTCAAACTCGCGCATTATGATTTTGTTTCGCCTAGGTCGATCTAATGCGTCAGATCTCCATTGGACGGATGTCGTCGGTCGAAGCTCCGCACATTTCGGCACAACTCCAAGTGTCGTGGCGAACTGCGAACTTCTTGGAATGTCGCAGGGAGTGTTCCGCCAGAAGTGACGTGTTCGTGAGGTCGATGCCCTTTGCCCCCGCGAAAAAAATGACTCCGTCGATGCAGTCCATCAAACGGTCGGCGAGGCATCTTGCCTACGAAGGGGACCCCAAGTGCAACTGCGCGAGGTTTGTCGAAACTTAGAAAGAAACTACATTGTACTTACAGGAATAGAAGTTTTGACTCCATACTCGGCGTGCTCCTGAGGGCCCAGCGGTTAAGCGTTGAGTTGAAACCTTGGCTCTGATTACCAAGTGTTACAGGATCGAATGAGGTTTGCTCAATGTTCTACTATCCATGAGTACAAGGAGCTTTTATACTTCCGTAGTACATTAGGTAACCAGGTTTATCCTATCCAAAGGGAATAGACCCTTATAGAAATAGAACTTCATGCGTATAGCCACGCGAGGCTATTGGTTTTAAGGGATTACGACAGGATTACACTAGATATAGTGCGCCAGTACTTCCCGAGCCTGGTCGGTGATATAATTATAATACGGTAATATGATAAACCAAAGGATTGCGGAAAATGAGGAATAGGAAACCAAATGAGATGAGATAAAGACCAAATGAATCAGGATAAAAAGAGGAATGAAATAGAAAGGCAATATGGAAAGGGGAAACTGGTGTAACGGGATCGTACTCGCCCCTTGCTATTATCATCGCCTTCAAAACGTGGAGATGTTATCTTGAAGGACGGAAAACAATCGTCTACACCGACCACTATGGCCTTAAATATTTGAAGACACAGCCAAACCTCTTGAGGCGGCAGATCCGATGGATCGACTTCCTCGAGACACACTTCCACTACAACATCGTGTACAAGCCTGGTCACAAAAACAAAGCAGACTCTCTTAGCCGTCTTGCACACGTTGCCACTATCGAGGATAAAGGGACGAACCCACTACTCAAGGGAATCTTCACACACGGGTACACCATTGACCCCAAAATTCCCTTGGCACAAAAGCGACACATGCTACAGTGGGACGTTAACATCGCGTACCGGAAAGGATCAATGAAAATCTGGGTTCCCAATTACCCTCCTTTGCGCGAGTTACTACTCAAAGAATACCACAATGTCCTATACGCGGGACACTTTGGTAGCAATAGGACGCTTACCGATATTGCATAGCACTACTACTGGCCCCACAGGGCAGAAGACGTAAAGAAATTTGTCTCGTCATTCGATACATGTCAGCAGATGAAGAGCAGCAACCACAAAAAGGGAGGACTGCTACAGCCCCTTCCTGTCCCAGAACAACCATGGCAAGTGGTTAGCCTAGACTTCATAACCGGGTTACCAACTACCACAAGCGGTCATGATGCAATCCTTGTCGTCATCGACAAATTCTCCAAAATGGGACACTTCATCCCGACACACATGACAGCACGCACCGAGGAGACAGCACAGTTGTTCGTTTGCTACATCATCTCACAACATGACATTCCAACCACACTCATCTCCGACCGAGACCCTAAGTTCACCAGCAAGTTCTGGAAGGAACTGATTTCACTTCTCGGGACCAAACTCGCCATGTCATCCGCCTACCATTCACAGACAGATGGACAGACCGAGCATCTCAACCAAATTGTAGAGCAACTCTTCTGCGCAGCATGCAAGAATGAAGTGTCTAAGTTTGACTTGCATCTACCCATCCTAGAGTTTGCCTACAACAACGCCACTCACGCCACTACTGGACAGACGCCGTTCTTCCTCTGTTACGGACACAACCTGCTCACGCCATAGAAACCAACAGTATCAGCCACAGTCCAACCCACACATGACTTCATCACGATCATACATCAGCTTTGGGATTGGACCCACAAGCGCCTTCTTTACATTCAGCAGCAATAGAAGCACCAGGCTGATCGCCACCGCACTGACCACACCATCACCGTGGGAGACCAGATTCTAGTTGAAACCTGCAATCTCGACATCAGTCATCCCAAACTATGACCTTGCTTCTGCAGGCCCTTTCTCATTGAAGCACGAGTCACTCCTGTTACCTTCCGCTTACGCCTGCCAGCTACCTGGAAGATTCACAACGCCTTCCATGCCCAACTTCTGAAGCCCTACCGAGATCCTAACACGGTCTTCACCGGACGCCATCCGCCACCGTCGCCGCCCGTCCTTGTCCACGATGAACACGAGTACGAGGTCAAGTCCGTGCTTGCACACCGCCGTCATCGAAATGGCACCGTGAAGCTTCTCATCTGTTGGAAGGGTTATGATCCTTCTGAGGATAGATGGGTTCCTGAATCTGAGATGGGTCATGCTGGTCGTCCTCTTCGCGACTACCTTGTCAAGTAAGGTGTTACTTCTACCACCCAGCTTTGAGGGGGAGAAGTGGGAGAGTACGAACCTGCGACACTTCTTTCTCATTTCCATCTTTTTCCTCTATCTCATTCGTTTTTTACCCTGATTCCTTTGATCTTTATCTCATTTCATTTGGTTTCCTTTTCCTAATTTTCCATTATCCTTTGGTTTATCCTGTTATTATAATTATATATAAAACCAAAGGATAGTAACCAGGCTTGGGATGTACTGGCGCGCTACATCTAGCGTAGTCTAGCCATAATCCCTTAAAACCAATAGCCTTGCATGGCTGTATGTAGGGTGATTCTATTTCTAGAAGGGTCTATTCTCGTTGGATAAGATAAACCCGGTTACATGATGTACCTTGGAAATATAAAAGTGCTTTGTATCAATCCATAGTGCAATTTTTTTCTCAACCCATTTGATCCTGTGACAGCAGGTCAAGACCATCCTACACGCCTAACCCGAGTGGAAGTCAATGGGGTCACACCCAACAGAGGAGACCCATCGACCATTTCTCCCAGGACCCGCGCCTGACCAGTCGCCCGTGCCACACAGACCAGCAACCAGTCCCGCCTCCTCCTGCATCCTCGGACCCTCGTCCGACTCAGCCAGGCACACATGGTCAACCTGTCCATCGGCAAGTCTTTATGGCGATGAGAGCTCGGGGCCCCACACGCAGAGCGAATAGACATCGACACGCGTTACACCCACGCCCAAGTCACGAAGACTTTGAACCAGCGATAGTGGCCTAGAACTATAACAACCCCTACAACGAGCACGGCAGTTACGAGATCGATGAAGAAGAGCTAGAATGGAACCAGCCCCTTCCCTTACTGGAGCTGAGACCCTACATCACTCACACGAGATCCGTAGGCGACGGACAAGGCTAGGATGACTTCCCAAAGGACCATCTCATGCACAAGTCAAACAAGCCCTATCTGCTTGCTAAAAAAATCGCAATGAGCTTGGAACAAACGCGACAACTACAATACCTGGTACCTGGACAGTTGCTGCAAACAGGTTGACACGGTGAATCGACCCTTTTTTTCGCTCATGGTTGTCCTGAAGAGGTTTGGTTGTGTCTTCAAATATTTCAGGCTGCAGTGGTCGGTGTAGACGGTTGTTTTTCGTCCTTCGAGATAACATCTCCACGTTTTGAAGGCGATGATAATAGCAAGGGCCTCCTTGTCATGTATCGGGTAGTTTAGTTCTGCCCCGTATAGTTTCTTGCAGAGCTAGGCGATTGGTTGCATTCCATTCCCCTTGTCTTGCATCAAGACTGTTCCAACTGCCTGGTCACTAGCGTCAGTTTCGATGACGTAGTCACGTTCGGGGTCTGGCAGGGTGAGTATGGGTGCGGGCGTGAGTGCTTGTTTTAGTTGCTCCACGGCTTCCTGATGTTTTGGTTCCCACTTATAGGGCGTGTTCTTCTTCAGCAGATTCGTGAGTGATGTTGCGATTTTCGCGTACTGTGGCACGAATAAGGTGTAATAGTTAGCGAAGCCTAGGAACTGCTCCAACTCATTCACTTTCTTGGGTGTCTTCCACGTGTGTACGGCTCCTTGAGCGCTCACCATGTGTCCTAGGAATTGGACTTTCTCGAGGGCAAATTCGTTCTTGGATAACTTGACGTAGAATCGTTCTCGTCGAAGGATGTCGAAGACGCGTCGCAGGTGTCGGACGTGTTGCTGCATGTCGTGCGAGTAGATGAGGATGCCGTCCAGGTACACCACCACACATTCGTCCAACAGTGGCCATAGAATGTGGTTCATTTCGGCTTGGGACGTTGCCGGTGCATTGGTGAGTCCGAACGGCATTACCAGGTACTCGTACGACCCGTACCGATTTCAGAAGGCAGTTTTGTGGATGGAATTTTCTGCCATTCTTATCTGCCGGTATCCGAACCACAGATCCAGTTTGGAAAATACTGTGGCTCCCCGAAGCTGGTCAAGCAGGTCATCGATTCGTGGAATTGGGTATTTGTTCTTGATGGTCTGCTTGTTGAGAGCTCGGTAATCGATGCACATGCGCAGGCTTCCGTCCGGTTTCGGTGCGAAAAGTACTTGGGCACCGTATGGCAAAATGGATGGTCGGATGAGTCCTTTTGCGAGGAGATACTCGATCTGTTTCTTCATGTCGGCTAGCTCCGTGGGGCTGAGCCGATATGGTACTCGGAAGGTCGGCTTCGAACCTGGTTCTTCCACGATCTCGTGTTGGTGCGTTCGGTATGGCGGCAGCTCGTTCGGAAGGTCGTCGGGAAGAATGCCTTGGAACTCCTTCAGTAATTCCTTGATTTTTTGTGGAGGTTCCGAGGTTTTCTCTCCATCGTTCTCCACATCTGTCGCTATCGCCAGGAAAGCAATGTCGGTTTGCTTTACGTCCTTCTCGAATCTTGCGAGTGTCTCCAATGAGATATCTCATGTATCGTCCCCGTTGGGTAGCTGGAATCTCCTTCCGTTATTGTAGATGCTTGTGGTACGATTTACCGAGTTGATCTCGGGGTTGAATCTATTTAGGAAGTCTCGCCCGAAGATCAAGCCAAGCCCTTTTATGTTAGTGATGGGGAGTGCATGTTTCTAGCGCTGTGGTCTGATTTCTAGGTGTAACACTTCTTTGCCGTATATTGGTAACTTGCTGCCGTCCACCATCGTTGCAGAGAATGCTGAAGGCTTGTACTCTTCTTGAAGTCGGTCGATTGCTGTCTTGTCGCATAGGGTGTGTGATGCTCCGCTGGCCACAAGTGCTTGGATGTGTCATCCTTTACAGATGACCTCAAGCACGAGGGGCAGGCGTTGCTCGCAGTACCCAAAGACAGTTTCGTTAATAGGATCATAGGGTACATCCCAATATTCCAAACACACCTTTTCCTTGCTATTTACTCTTGGGCTGGCAGCTGGCCGAGGCTGCTTGGAGAAAGGCTCTCCCTGAGGGCCCTGAGTTTTCTTGACGATAGTGTGTGTCGTTGATGCCGAATTTGCTGAGCTGGATGCATCCGATGGAGGAGTTCGGGGGTTTTGCAGCTCCTTGTAGACCCCCAGCTTCCTCTTGAGCTGCTTCAGCTCCACAGACGTCTTCCCTAGGGAACGGATAGTCGTTGTGGGCTGGTGTCGGGAGAGGAGGAATTTCCGCCACTGTTGCGTGCCTGATACTCTGCTCGTGCGGCTTTCATTTTGTTGCAGTCGAAGATTTGATTGCCCAGCACCCCTCAATAATGACACGTGCAGTTGGTGTTTTTCGGACGTGACCGCCCGTCGAACCTGTCTATTTCCATCGGGTTGGCGAACGTGGGGTGAGCTGAGCAGTCGCCCTGTCGCATACTACTGACGTGCGCCCGCCGTGTTCCAGCATTGACCATGTCAAACGGCTCTACTGTTGATACGACGTTACTGTAGCTCCCGAATTTTGTCGCGGCTACTTATCGTTTGACTTCGGTCTTCAGCCCGGCGAGGTACGATTTCACTTTTTCCCCTTCGGTCAGGTCGGGAATGCAGTTATAAAGTTCCTCCATCTGCTGCGTGTACTGTGCTACTCTCCCAAATTGTCGATGGCGATGAATTTTTTCCCGGGCAAGGATAACCCGAATTTATCAGCTCGAAGCGTTTCAGCAGGTTGGTGCGGAACTGCTGCCACGTGTCTTCGCCGTAGATGAAGGTACTATTGCCGCCGATCCACTCGAGTGCCGGCCCTCGCATTAGTGTCACCGCGAATCGTACGCGTTGACCGTCCAAGACTGGCAAGCTCCATCCGACGGCTGTGAAGTAGATCTCCATGCCGGCGATCCATTTTCGGACGTCAGAATTTCGATCACTCGGATCAAACGGCTCAGGTGAGCGCGGTTTCAGAGCCTCGAAAAGCTGTTGTGTCTGCTGCGTCGTGGCCATTATCGTTTCGTGCTATGCGCCGACGAGTCGAGTTACTCGCTCTAACTCGTTTCGCCAAGCTTAGCGATCGGCTCGCATCTCCTCCTGAAGGGCGGCGATGCTCACGAAGGGCTGTTGGGTAACTTCGGCATTGTCGAAGTTCGCCATCCTGTTCAAAACATGCGCGGAGGGGTTAATTTAAAAAACGCGGAGCTAGTGCTTACCATAATCGACGCCAAATTAGTCGCCCCCGGCGGTTTTGCGAGGCAGGTTTTCCTGCTGCTTCTACTTAGCTGAGCGTGGCTGAGTGAGAAAAGCTATAATTACCAAGTGTTACAGGATCTAATGTGTCAAGGAAAAGTTGCACTATCGATAATTATAAGAACAGGATAACCCAAAGGATTATGAGAAAGGAGGAATAGGAAACGAAATGGGATGCGATTAAGATCAAAGGAGTCATGATAAATAGAAGAAAGAGATAGAGGAAAAAGATGGAAATGAGAAAGAAGTGTAACAGGGTCGTACTCTCACAGCAGGGGTTACCACAGTATTTTAGAGTTGGGTAACAGTTGGGCAGAGATCGACGGCGTATGATGCGCGTTGACCCCGATCGACGGCCAAAACATCATGCCGAGGCGGTGGACCCTGGTCTTCTCTTATATAAAGGGTGCCGTTCATGCGTACAGCTGGTGGAGAAACCGTGGGGGCGCTACTAAAAGACGCCGAGAAGCCTAGCGTTTTACGGGTAGCTGTGAAGCGGAGTTGCGGTATTTTCTGAGTACCGTGAGATTCCGACATTTTTGCTGGATCAGTTCAAGGTTTTACAACTGGATTTGTGCCCGCTATCTTCAGGGGTACGAGCGACATCGACCGATCTTCTCGAAATATTTTGGGTGCATGGAGGAGGAGAAGCGCAGCAGCAGTTTCGGTTCTTCTCGATTTTTTCGGTGTGTACAGACAAAGTACAGTAGCTGATGCAGCTGGCGGCATTCAACCCTGGGTTCCGTTCGAGGTTTTTCACTGGAGTGGTTCAGTACAAGTTACAGATCATTGCCATCGTCATATTCCTCTCGCCACCACTCGCTATCACCTCCATCATCAATTTGCCTGATTCGCCCGACAGTGTGAACACGACCCCGACTCGCCATCCGAATAAAAAACAACAGTATCGGATTTACAGAAAAATTGGCAGCAGTACTGTGGAGCTGTGTTGGGGCCAGCTCGCAAGCAGTGTTTGACTTCTGAAGCAGTAGTTGTGGAATTCCCGGACCTTCGACGCAGTTACCCTGAAGACAATTTTATTGGAGCGGATTTTAGAGTCCTCATAATTCACGTTTTTAGTGGCTGTGATATATTTCAACAGCATCTTCGAAGCTGAGTACGAGACTTTTAAGTAGCAGCGTGGGATTCTTTTGACTACCATGGAGCATTGGGTGTCCTAGGGTTCTGCCTGGGAAAATGGGAGCTGTTTCTTCTTGGAGTGGGGAGAAGGGCAGCTGTGCTGCAATTTTCGTCTGACCCTTCGAAGTGTTCCATTATCCACTTTCGACCGACATTCGTCATCGTTACGCTTCCGCACCTGATTTCGTCACTTCGTTGATGGAGTTCGCTGACTTGCGTGGGACACGGACGCGTGATCTCGCATGTGACATGAACGACGTCGCGTGTTGATGAATGGCTCTATGTCATCCGACTACCACGTCATTCGGTAGTCATCATGATCATACTGCAACGCGTCATCATTACCCGCCCACGCGACAGTTAACTATTCAACAGCATCAGTCTTCTTCATCATTTCGTCACTTGGGAATTTTCACCATTGCCCATTCGGTCAGCTGAAGAACTCAACTATCTTCAACGACTCCGATCGCTGCAACATGTCTCATCTGTTGGATGGAGTTTAACCTCATGAAGTCTCGTCATCGTTATGCTCATCAAGATTCGACGATTAGGATCGACCGCGATCGTTTCGACGCTTTCTAGCCCTTGATTTCAGTTCGACCTCAAGACCTCGTCATGCCGGCGTAATCATTATGCTCGCCACAGGGCTGAAGACTTACAGTCACATAGGGGATTACTTGTAATGACTGTTCGGCCTCGATAAAGGGAGTGCCTTCCTTTAGAAGGTGGGAGAGTATAAGGAATTACCATTCCTTACTAGGGCTCGCCACAACGAGTACACACGAACCTCTCGGTTCCGCAGGCTCGGCCCTCAAGTCACGCGCCAAGCCAGCCCCCGCCGAACTCGTCGGCCCCAACCTCATCTCGAGTCACCCCAAACCCAATTTGACCCCATCACCCTCGGGACTTCCGAGCCCTTGACTGGTCTAACCCTCGACATTCAACCCTGGTCAACACACCTATATATTGCCTAGTCCTCATTATTCTGTACAACAGCCATGAGCCACAGCCAAAAGTGGCAACACACTTTTGGCTTCCCCTATAGTATTGTGCGCTATACTCAGAGTTATAATTCATAACAAGTGGTGGCGAAAAGAACTTGGGAAATGATAAAAAAGGACCCTCGCCCCGCCAGAGGCGTGATAAAAAAAGGTCCGGCAGCTTTTTGCCCCGAGACCATGTCACCGGACTGTTATGAAGCTAGGTTAGCTTGGAAGGTAGGCGGCCATGAAATGGCGAGAGGTTTAGGAGCTAGGAGAGAAAGTTACAAGAGAAAAGAGGGTGAGACTAGGAAGAGAGAGGCATACAAGGAGGGAGTTGTACCCTCTACAGTAGAGTTCGGTAACCTTCAAGCCTACCAATTATATAACACAATATATAATTTAACACACCCCCTAGGCTTGGTAGTCACAAACCCACCCAACACACACACCCCCTAACCCCTCACACCCCCATGCTCGAGATCAGCCAGGTATCTACCCCTCGGGCTTGGCATGGTGACATCCCCCGGCGAGAGGCAGCGCGGGCAACGACCATGGCTGAAGGCTCTCGGCGAGGCGACGACAGGGCAGAAGACAGCAGCTGTGGCAGGAGGAAGAGGAGACGCAGGGGAAGGGGGGGGCAGGGGGGCGAATCTTCAGCAACGCGCCATGGGTGGCGCGGCGCTTACTGGCGGGAGAGGGCGAATCTTCAGCGAGTCACCATGGCTGGCGCGACGCTTACTGGCGTGACGGGCGTTACGACTGGCGTCTAAGACAGGGTGCTGGCCGCAGCTGTCCGTGCGCTGGCGTGGCGAAGCCGCCACGGCAGCACGACGGCACGGCGGCGCGGCGGCACGGCGACCCAGCGGCACGGCGGGGCAGCGGCACCGTGGCACGGCGGCATGGCGGGACGGCGGCACTGAGGCACTGAGGCACGGCGACGTGGCGGGGCCAGCACGGAGTGACGGGGCCAGCGCGGCGTGACGGGGCCAGCACGGAGGGACGGGGCCGGCGTGGAGTGGCGGGGCTGGCGCGTTCTAGCGGGGCTGGCGCGGCGAGACGGGGCCGGGGCAGAGTGACGGGCCGGCGCGGCGTGACGGCGCCGGCGTGGCTTGACGGGGGGGGGGAGGGGGGGGGCGAATACGCTGCGGAAGCATGAGGAGAAGGCCAGAGAGAAAGGGGCCTGCTCTGAAACCATGTTATTAAGCTAGGTTAGCTAGGAAGGTAGGCGGCCATGAAATGGCGAGAGGTTTAGGAGCTAGGAAAGAAAAGAGGGTGAGACTAGGAAGAGAGAGGCATACAAGGAGGGAGTTGTACCCTCTACAGTAGAGTTCAGTAACCTACCAAGCCTACCAATTATATAACACAATATATAATTTAACACGGATCTGTGATACATCGGCTTCGTTGTACAACACGTAAATATCTTTGGTTCGCGACAAAGCTCAGGTTTGTTGGGCGCATCGTATCGTGACCCTGTGAGATGGAACATTTTTACGAACAGTGTTTTAGGGCATTGAAAAAAAAAAACCCGTAAAACCCTCACATGTGACTCCGGGTGGCATCAACCCTAAAATCGCAAAAGAGCTGCGTGTTTAGGGTTGATGCCATCTCGAACGGAATTCGGTCCCAAATGGGTTTTATGTTTTTGCCTTTTCGTTGATAATCCTTTACTCGTAAGGAATAAAAATAAAACGGAGTGTATTACAGGTTCGGACGTAGACGGACCCATTTTGCTCACACTTTGAAACGGGTCTTCGACGGCGACGCCGGTTAGCGAGCCGCCGTGGCTGGTGAGCTAGCTGGGGTGCGGACGTAATGACTGGCGCTAAACCAGCATCCTGGCCGCAGCCGTCTGTGTGCTGGCGCATCAAAGCCGCCACGCAGCACGACGACGCCACGGCAGCACGACGAGGCCGCCACGGCAGCGCGTCGAGGCCGCCACAGCAGCTCCACGAGGCCGCCACACGTCGAGGCCGCCATGGCAGCAGGACGTGGCCGCCATGGTAGCGCGTTGAGGCCGCCACGGCTACACGTGGAGGCCGCCACGGCGGCGCGGAAGTGAGAGGAGGGAAGATACACAGCGGAAGCGTGAGGAGTAGTCTCAGCAACATCAACCTGCTCTTATTCCATCTTACGAGAGGTTTTAGCTAGGTAGGCCTAAGAATTAGTGAGAGAAAAGAGTGTAGTCTAGAAGAGAAAGAGAGAGAGGTACAAGAAGTGGGTTGTCCTCTCTACAGTAGGATCTAGTCATTGTAGTGCAACTACCTAGCCTACACACATATACATCTAAATATATATATATGTTGACATCAACATCAAAACAATGAGTATGGATATAGTTAGGACTAAGGCACACTGTTAAAATGAACCTCGTGTTTAGGGTGGCCAAGGTCTAGATTTGGTGGAACCATAAGTACAAGTCAGCAGAATAATTAACACCTTGTATTGGAAATGTCCGAAATGACAAGGAAAATAATAATGAGTAATACAAGCATATTTATAGTCTATGAAGTACCTATTCGGAATGTATCTGTACGTAATGTATCGCGACTATTCGCTTGACATGACGAGTGATTGTTCGTGTGATTGAGAGTGGCGTGACCCTTCGGGTGACTATACGCGCGTCCCTACTGTTCACGCGTTGACTCGCTACTGGTGATGTCATCACGCTTGTCCTTCCATATGAGGTATCGCGCTACTAGTACAGTCGAAGTGTAATATTAAGAATGCATAACTGGTAATGATACCGAGTACACTTCAACAATCCCCTTCAACCCTGAGTGTACAGTGGCGGAAAAAAATGCCAGGATGTTTAGTCTTTTTTAGAATTTTGATGAGTGCAGCGTCGTAAACATTAAGGCTTAATTTATGGTGTGCATACACGTTGAGAAGATCAGTTATAGTTCTCATTTATGTCTCCAAAAACCATAGTAGTATAGTACATGGTCATTAAACACCTAAGCATATCATAAGAGCACATCCGGACAATTTGTACCGAGGACAGGCAGCAAACTAGAAACAAGAAAAACTAGTACCTAGTCCAGTGTCCCTTTGCGCGAATCACTGCCTTGATCCTCCTAGGCATACTATCGATGAGGTTGGAGCACACCTACACCAGTATCTTGTCCCATTCCTCCTGCACCCTCTCCCATAGTTCCAACATTCCACTAGGTGGTTTTCGTACTTCGCCAGCTCCCTTTTCAAGTGTGCCCACAGGTGCTCTATCAGGTTAAGGTCCGGGGAGGACAAGGGCCATTCCAGCACCGCATAATCCTGCTCCCCAAGCCAGTCTTGCACCAGACGGGACTTGTGCTTGGGATAATTGTCGTGCTGGAAAATGACCTCTCAGGGGGGGAACTTGAAAAAGCCGATGGTCTGTGAGAGCTCATCTTGCAAGATGCTACGATACAGCGGCCCATCCATCCTTCCATCTATATTGCACATGAACCCCGCCCCCTCATACTTCATGCAACCCCACACCATAACAGATCCGCCCCCATGCTTAACTGTCTGTTGGACTTGATGGCTCTGGAGGTTGGTGCCCTCGCGAATCCAGGCATATGCACGTCCATCGGAGCAGAAACAGTTTATCTTAGTCTCATCAGACCAAATCACGCGCTTCCAGTCCTCCATCGTCCAGTCGGCATGCGACCTCGCGAAATCGAGCCAATCACGTATGTTTTTCGGTGAGAGCCTGGGTTTCTTGGGCTGCTGCACAGTGATCAAGCCCGCAGATCGTAACGAGTTCCTGACAGTCTTCGAGTCTACAGCCAGAGCGTGCTTCTCCTCTAACATCTTTGCGGCGTCTACACTGCTTTTCGCCTCCCCGCTTGTAATCGCTCGAACTATTCCACGCTGGAGGCAGGTTGTGATTAAGCGTGGGCGGCCGGCCGTGGGCATCGTGGGTCGCACCTCATCGCGACTAGTCTCGGCAATCACCTTCAGACCGTAATCATGCACGGTTCTCTTGCCTATGCCAAGTACTTTGGCTATTTTCCTAGTCAAATGCCTGTTGCGCAACATGCTTATGATTCGCGCGCGCTTCTTGTCATCTACCGGTTGCATCGTGATGCCGTTGTAGGCTCGCTTTAGGACTAACTCCTAGACTAGCGGAGGTTGCGCGAGACGATGTGTACCCTAAGTGACAGGCGAAAATAGATCTAGTATGTCACTCGGTATGAACTGTCCGGATCGACTGCCGAGGAGTAAATCTCAACCTCGCTTTTTGGTTGTGTCACAATCGCGCCAAGCTGGATACGGTTGAAACAGAACTCGACAACCTTGTAACAGGACGGGAAAAAACTGGTGTTACTATATTCGAAGCATGTGTGGCATAGCGATGAGTTTCGAAGTGCCAAACATCCTGGCAAATTTTATCGCCACTGTATATCTCTGGATAAGTATCGCCGCGTTTGCAGATTCCAACCAGGTTGGAGCAGTATTGAAACTTGCCGCGTGGGAGTTTCTTCCTCAGAAAATCAGTTGCAATGTTTGTCGCTGAGTCCGATTGTAGGAGTTTCTTCCTCAGAAAATCAGCTGAGTCCGATTGTCGGAGTAGAAATGAAATATTGGAGGGCTCATGAAGATCGGCCATATTCTCCCCTTCTGGTCAGCGCAGGTACTGTGCGAGCTGACTCGTAATGTAGGCAAGATCTGGGCAGAATGTAACGGCTGCAAATATAAGACACCGGAGCTACTGCAGGCAAAGGTGATGCTCGGAGGCGGTAAGTGGGGTAGTATTTGGTGTATGCTCACCTGGAATATAACAAAATAGAGTGGTGAGGCTGATCGGAGCGATGGGGAAATTTTTCGCATGTGTTTTTGTGTACTTGCTTGCAGAAAGGTAGATGGCATCGGAGCCTAAAGCCGACGTTTAACCCAAGATATTGGGTGACGTTGGAGGAAATAGTCACTTCAAGAATTGTTTGGACTCTTTCCTCCATGGGCGCCAGAAGACTGCTGCACAAGCCGGTGTACAGTAAGTCGTCCACTTAGGCGACTAGAAGAATGTAATGCCCTCAAAATTCGAGTATGTACATTCCAGGATCGTGTGGCAGCTGCACGAATTCGAGTGAAACCAGAACCTTGTGAAGATGCTGCTACCACAGCCGAGGAGCCTGCGTAGAGTGATTTAAGTAACTTGCAGATGTGGAGTCCGTCATCGTAAGTGTGAGGGAGTTTGACGAAAATATCTGCATTGACATCTGCATATAAAAACACATTTTTTACGTGCATTTTTTACGCCAGGCACCATCATGTGATGTTGCATCAATTTTCTGTCAGCGCTGGTGCTCCTCATAATAATAGGCAGCCTGTGTTGTGACAGGACACAATGGGTCCGAGAGGGGAATGAAGTGTGGGATTGATGTGTTGTTGGCACGTGTCAAGGGAATATAGGAGTCGAACAATGGTTCGGCTGCTAACGTAGACGGTTGCGGAACTGTAGAAGGTCCTGCTGCGGCGCTATTGGGCGTATAATATTCTTTAGCTGCACTTGCCTCGTCTTGAGGGGTGGCGAGACTCTGTTCGGCACTGTAGCGATCAGGATTCCGCTGCTGGCGTTCTTTGTCGCGTTCGAAGTCATCGGGAAAAAGTTTCTCGTATAAGATCCAGTCTCAGGCATACAAAACCTTTCGGCTTTCGTAATCGATAATGATCCAAGAATAGGATTCCTTGGGTACACCAAGGTGTATTCCCCATCGAGCCCATTCTGTAAACCTGCCCACAGTTGCACTCAGAGGTCTGTATTGGACCATGCAGCCCCAAACTCGTAAAAGTCGAGTTTCAGCAATGTGTTTTGTCCACATGACGTGTGGCAAGCTGAACTAAGGTAGAGCAGTTGAGGACAGACAGTTGTGTAGGCAGACAGCTTCCGCCATCGCAAATGGCCAAAAGTCTGCTATCAAGCTGGACTGTTGCAGCAGCACACACATTTTTTCTTGCAGCGTTCTGTTCTCTCAGCTTCTCCGTTTTGCTGATGAGCGTAAGGCACAATCTTGCACCTTATGATCCCTTTCTGCTCGCTAGTGTACTTGCCCACGTTGTCAGTCTGGATCTCTTTCAACTTGATGCCCCTGTGCCTTTCCACAATTTAGAGCGATAGCTTGAAGGCGTCGAGAGCTTAAGACTTGTGAGAGATATTCTTGTGCCAGACATATCGAGTAGCACCGTCGATGCGACAGTTATTGCCGCTGATATCCTTTGCTTCCTGCGGCATGAAGAGTATGTCACTAAAAACGACGTCCATAGGTGAGTACTTCGTAGCACTCGGGAAGTGCGACGGGAACAGAGCTTGACTCAGGTGAGCGTCGGGGCAGATGGTGTAGTGTAGTTGATGCTTTAATCGAATTGTTAAGATCTTCTTGTGAGGGATGACCTAATCTCTTGTGCCATGTTTCTACCGTAGGCCTGTGTCCCTTTCAACACAGGTACAAATCGGAGTGAAGGGAGAAGGCTGACGAAAGATGAATTGATGGGGCACGGTTAATGCAGAGGTCGGTGCTAAAAGGCCGGATGAATCTGGCTTTTTCTGCTGTTTCAGCCCAAGGTATGCCGAGATGTCGGCAACGCGCCTAAGCATCAGGTACGATTAACTCTTTCTTGCCCCATGTGCGTTCAACCTCCATAGGTTCTTCGATTGTAGCAGATGTCGGTTCTTGATTTTCATAACCCCAATTTCCCTCTCCAGATGCCCATGTAGCTTGACTCATTTCTGCTGCTGCTGCTGATGCGGCTTCTGTTATTGCTGCAGCGAATTCGTCGATGGAGTTGGTATGAGAAGGCTGAGGTGTGACGCAGAAGATGTTAAGACCACGATGATCTTGGCGTTGTAGATCCGTCTCCCAATGATGATGCCAAGGAGCAAGTTAGACGTTCTTCTCATTGTTGCCAGATGCTTTCACAGGTGAGGAGCATAGAACTCAAATGCCGCCTTTAATTTCTCCGATGTCGACTTAATTGCTTCTGTCTTCCTTCTTGTCTCCCAAGTACAACTTTGGGAGCATCATGTTGGCAGTGCTGACGAAACAAATGCCGCTTTGCATCAGCTGCACTTGTGATACCAAGTTGAAGCCAAGCCCCATAGCGATGAGAACCTTACTAAGGTGAAGTGAAACTTCTGTGTCGTCGAACTCTAGTATCACATCTCCAATTTTGGTCGCTCTATAACTTAATTGTTGGCCACAGTGATGTTGTATTTCTCTCATTTTGGCAGGTCTCGCCAGTTGAGGAGATAGCGACTTGAAGACGCCATGTGGTGACCGCGGCAGCTGTTTAGAAACGAAGTTGGCATACGGTTGCATGTTCAATCATCGTTGAAAGTCGTTAGGCTGCTCCTGTTCTTCTGCATTAATGGCTGCTGGTTCTAGAGTTTCTGAACGAGGATGAAGACATGGAGGTAGGTTGGCTGGTCCTTCTTCCATGTGACTGTCGCTGTCTTCATTGTCTCGTCGGCTCCAGTAGTGTATAGCACTAGACCAGTGTGGTCCAATCATGCAAGTTAAAGATTGCCTTGCCTTTTGCAGGTTGAGTTGAAGAAGCCGAAGGCGGCGAGATAGTCTTGACAGGGGCGGCTTCACCCGAATTCTCCCCATCCATGTTCTTCAGTTGCTAACGCTCTTCAATATAATGACCTGCTCGTTCGCAGAACTTGCAGAAGCCCTTTCCTCCTTTTCTTGTTTGCTCCCATTGACTTGATGCACCTCTTGTCTGCTCCCCTTGACTTGGTCCACCTGTAAAGCAGCTTAACCCACTCTTGTTTTTGCCTCTTTTTGCGTTGTACAGATCCAAGTCTTGCTGCTCCGCCATCAGAGTAGCGCAAAGAGAAGTTTCCGAGATGCTCCCTTGGGAAGGAAGACGGGACTTGCACTGCCTCCATTCGGGTCCAAGTCCAGCCAGAAGAATAGTGACGAAGAGATCATTGCTGAGATTTCCTCCGCACTTGCCAAGCTGGTCTCGAAGGTTCTTCCACCTGTTGATGGAGCTGCCGGCTTTTTCTCCCATAAGCATATGCATTGCTGTAAGTTGACTTAACAGCTTGCTCTGTGAAACGGAATCTTGTGCTTGATACAACCTTCGGAGTTAGTCCTAGGCGTAGAAGGTTGGGGCGAGTGAAGGTTTGAAGCACCGAACTCCCAACTGCTCTTCAGGTGAGAGATTCCGCACCAGTAGTGTATAGGTTATAAGCAAATACTTGTAAAAACGCACATGTTCTTCGATCGATCCTGGATAACAGATTGTACCATCGAAATATCCCCAGATACCCAAAGATTGTGCAATGAGTTCGAAATCAAATCCCCAAGTATAGACTTTGCGGCCATCAAAATAAGTTGAGGTCTTCAGTTGGAGATACTGTAGTTAGGAAATCCGCTTGATTTACGACAGCTTCTATGACAAATGGTATTTCTTCTGCCATTTGATGTTGTTGCTGCCGTGGTTGTTGTTTTTGTGGTTGAGCAGGTCGCCCATGGAAGGCAAAAGAACCAGCAGATTCATCTCCACAGGCTGAAGACCCAGCGGCAACAGCAGCTCTTATATAACTAGAGTTATCAAGGCTCATAGAAGCTATATGATGCGTTGGAGCTTGTTGTTGTTGCTGAGTAGACCGATTAGCCATCAAGGAAGCAAGGTCAGATAGATTGTCAGTAGATAGATCGTAATTAGGAGAATTCATAGTTGAATTTCCTGTCTTAGCAGCTGGCATAATTAGAGATCTCTAACTTAAGCTTAAGGGCGTAATCTAAATCAGCTTGTATCAGTTCATGTAACTCCACTTGCTTAGAATACCATGTTGAAATGAACCACATGTGTCGGGTGGCCAGGATCTAGAGTTGGTGGCACCACGAGTAAAAGTTAGCAGAAGACTTTACACCTTATATTGGAAATGTCCGAAATGACAAGGATAATAATAATGAGTAATACAGGCATATTTACACCCTTGGCATGAAATTCCCTTGGCACAGAAGCGACATCTGCTATAGTGGGATAGTGACATCGTGTACTGAAAGGATCAACGAAAATATGGGTACCTGCTGTTGCGCTAGTTATTACTCGAAAAATACCACGATGTCCTGTACGCCAGGCACTTCGGTAGTAACAGGACACTCTCCGGTATTGCAAAGCACTACTACTGGCCCCACGTGGCAGACGACGTACTGAAATTCACCACCTCATACGACACATGTCGGCAGATGAAGAGCAGTAAGCAGAAAAAAGCAGGACTGCTACAGCCTCTCACTGCCTGAGAACAGCCATGGCAAGTGATTATCCTAGATTTCATAACTGGGTTATCAACTACCACAAGCGGTCATGACACAATCCTTGTCATCGACAAATTCTCCAAAATGAGACACTTCATCTCAACACACACGACGGCACGCACCGAGGAGATAGCACAAATGTTCGTCCGCTACATCATCTCCTAGCATGGCATTCCAACCACACTCATGTCCGACCAAGACCCTAAGTTTACCAGCAAGTTCTGGAAGAAACTGATGTCTCTGCTCGAGATATCACCGGCTGCTGCTGATATCACCTTCTTGGGCAATTCCTTTAGGAAGTTGTGACAAGTGGTCGCAGCATGGGATGTGTAGACAGTTGCAGCTGCTAGGTGGCATGGACAACCGCCAGTAGGAGCACCTGATACAGGCTTAGCAAAACGAGGATAATTTAGAGATTGTGCAAGTTCCTCCTCAGCCTAGTTCCTTTTGTTCAAGTCTGCATGCACCGCATGGCCCGCAAACAGACGGACAAACGAAACGCCTTAACCAAATTGTCGAGCAACTCCTCTGCGCAGCATGCAAAGACGAGATCTCTAAATGGGAATTGCATCTGCCCGTCTCGGAGTTTGCCTACAACAATGCTACTCACGCCGCTACCAGACAGACGCCATTCTTCCTCTATTACGGATGCAACCCGCTCATTCCACAAAAGTCAACAGCACGAGCCATAGTCCAACTTGCACATGACTTCATAACCACCATGCATCAACTTTGGGATCAGACCCACAAGCGCCTTATCGATATTCAGCAGCAACATAAGCGCTAGGCCGATCGCCACCGCAATGACCATGTTCCGACACCCGCAATCTCGACATCAGCTATCTCCCATCCAAACTACGACCTCGCTTCTGCAGATATTTCCTCATCGAAGCCCAGGACACCCCCGTTACCTTCCGTTTACGCTTGCCAGCTACCTGGAAGATTCACAACGCCTTCCATGTCCAACTTTGGATTCCCTTCGGAGATCCCAACACGATCTTCATTGGACGCCAACCGTCAGTGCCACTGCCTGTCCTTGTCCATGATGAATCCGAGTACGAGGTCGAGTATGTGCTTGCACACTGCCGTTGTCGAAATGGCTCCTTGGAGGTTCTCATCTATTGCTTGGATTATGATCCTTTTGAGGATAGCTGGGTCTTTGAATCTGATATGGGTAATGCCCGTCGTCCTCTTCGCGACTACCTTGTCCAGCAGGGTGTTACTTCTACCACCCAACTTTGAGGGGGGGAAGTGTGAGATTACGATCCCATTATACTTCTTTCCATATTTCCTTTCTATTTCATTCTCCTTTTTAAGCTAATTCACTTGGTCTTTATCTCATCTCATTTGGTTTCCTATTCCTCCATTATGGATTAACATATTATTGTTATTATATCACTGACCAGGCTTGGGATGTACTGGCGCGCTATATCGAGCGAAATCCTGCCGTAATCCCTTAAAGCCAATAGCCTTGCATGGCTATATGGAGGGTGTTTCTATTTCTAAAAGGGTCTATTTCCTTTGGATAGGATAAACCTGGTTACCTTAAGTACCTTGGAAGTATAAAAACGCCTTGTATCGATCGATAGTGAAAATTTCTCTCGACCAATTCGATCCTTTGACATATCGGATCTTCTGCGAGTCTTCGACGATGAGGTTACAGTCGTAAAAAACATTCATATGAAAAATTCATCCGGTGACGGACAAGCTGCCACGGCGGCTCGGGTCAAACGTGGGCGGCCTTTGTGTCTTAAGAATTCCCGGCGCCATGTTGATATTTGCAATTTGCAGGCTAGCGATAAAGGTAATCGGGGGCGGCGGGTTGACATTCGCCTCTTCGCCAACTTCTGTTCGTCCACTGTCTGGTGGCGGGTTGTTCGTCGATCCCTCGGGCGAAGCTGCATGTGGCTGCTGATTGTCGCTAGGTATTTCAGAACACGGCTGAGTAAAGTCGCGTCTAGGGCATTTGACTCCGTAGTGCAGATATCTCAGTTTCTCCTTGGGCCAACCTGGCTCCTCGTTATCAGACAAAATACGTCTGTTTGTGTGAATTCCATAACCAGTTTTAGGCATTCACATATTTTTTTATACGACCCATTTTGATTTTTCTGATTTCTTTTTAGTCATCTGAATTTTTTGACAAGGTGTACTCACTCATATGAGACTAAAGAAATACCAAAACGGTTCGTATGAAACCAATGTCTTAAGCGTTGTATACAACCCCCCTGTACATATTGCGTTATTCCCACAATCCACATAATCGGCCGCCCTGGCGACACGTGGAATCACTGTTATGGCAGCAATCCTGCTCGCGTCAGTGACAGCGCAATACTTGCGTGGATTGCTGCTGAGTCACAAGTTGCCCACAATTGATGTCCTTAGCGTGCGATTGCGTCAGCCCTCACTGCAATTGGTGCTCTCTCTTACAGTACAACACAGCTTGCATCCTGCCACGCCTCTTCCTTTTTAAGCGGGCTGTACGGCACGTAATGGCTCAGTACTGGCAGGGATGTTGCTGATTGGCTTGTCGTTTGTCTGGTTTCCATTGGCTTTTCATCTTTACACCAACGGCATGTTACAAAATATGAACCTAATAATGCACTAGGAATAGGGACTCAAGCATACAAAACTACTCCACGGTCCGAGGGTCCTTGGGTGCCTGGTAAAACCAGCCCCTATCCAAGGGTCCGTGTTTGAATAGAGTAAGCGATGTATAGCCTCGGTCACATTCTACTAGAGCCTTCCTCCAGTATAAATGCAGCGGATATGACGACTTAGTGCGTGTGCGGCAATTCCCCCACGCCGATACGATGATAGGGAATGTTTCATTCATAAAAGGATGCTTTTCAAACAAAACACACAAGCCTATTTAATTTAGCAGCCCATCAAATTCAAAAGCAAGTAGCCCACCAATCACTAGCTTGAACCACACTCCAAAACCTCAGATATTGCGATGTGAGATCGTAGTTACAACAACCACACGTTCCCACGCATGGCACCTGCGAAATCCGCTCATTTCACCTGCGCAATTCACCTGAATGTTTGACAACATTCACTCCACATTTCACCTGTGAGGTCCCACGTATTTTCACATGTAAACCCCTGCAAATAGTGTTAAGAGTAGGTGGACGCAAAATCCACCTAACGCCACGCACCCCAACCTGAAACCATGTGCAATTCACCTGAGCATGTCTTCCCCATGCATTCCCTTGCGATCTCATCCCCATTACTTACTTACCCATGCCTTATACAAGGCTTAAGGTGTATATAGTGATTACCTAAAGGTAAAAACCGTGCACTTGTAAGACCCCCACACAACTCACATAAAACTCCCAAAGTGCTCCCATGTGACTCCCATACGACCTCCATGGGACTCCCATGGGACAGCCATAGGACTGCCATGGGGCTCTTGTGGGACTGCCATGGGGCTCCCATGGGACTGCCATGGAGCTCCTGTGGGAATGCCATGGGGCTCCCATGGGACTTCCATGGGGCTCCCGTGGCACTTCCATGGGGCTTTTTTGGCACATCCATGGGACATCAATGGGCCTTCCATAGAGCTCGCCCCCAGTCACGTGAACCCCACAACTTCTACCAATAAAACCACTTAACCCATAGTGTTTTACCATGACACCTTCAAATACAACACCTGCTTCTTCAAGGTCACTTCGTCCTTGGTGAATAGGTGGCAAGTAGACGTGCAAGAACAGATTTTGCACCAACACGGCAGTCCCTCATTGGCTTGTCCTGTCATGTGGTGCTTTGAGTCGTGGTCCCATGGCAAAGTTTCCCCATTCAAGGACCATGTTTCTGGCTGAACCATGGCAATCCGCAAGCGATGCGGGACATGGTCGAAAGAGAGCTGGGAGGAGTCCTTCATCTCCACGTGTCTCTTCTGCTCCTCATGCCACCATGGCTTATGATATTCGTGGCGCACGCATATCGTTTTCCCGCTCCAAGCTCCTCTTCTCCTCGCGCCACGGAGCTAGTCGACAGTTACTCCCCACAATGTTTTATTTTCCGTTCGGAAGACTATTTCACGCCTTGTCAACAGCTGCTAAATGGCCTTGGATGATGGCGCCATAAGAGATGGTGGCGTCGCATCCGTTCTAGCTCAGGCACGCCATGCTCTAGTTACAAGCCTTGACTGTCTCCGCCCGTCCCATGGGAAATCCCCCGCTGTCGAGTCCGTTCCTCACAATGAACCTCCGCCTGCTCCAGAGCCCGTTCATTAGCCCGCTTCTAAGCACGCTCCAGAGCCCGCTGCTGAGCTCCCTCCAGAGTACGCTCTTGAGCTCGCTCCTCAGTCTGTTCTTAGGCCCGCTCCAGAGCCTCCGCGCTCTTTGACAGACCCTAGACCGTTTTGCGATCTACTCCCCGAGATCAACCTCGAGCCGCTAGGCAAGTCTTGTACCTCATCTTCTCCTCAATCGCCCCCAAGTGCATTCGGAGGCCCATCGTCGCGCTGTTGGTAGAGGCGGTCCCTCCTCCTAGTTGCTAGTGGCCGGGAGGGCGGTACACGCAAAGAACTATCCACTTTGCACGTACAAGAGTTCGGCACTTCAGGCTCGAGGTCCCGAGAGCCGCCGCAAATGCTTCAAGCACAACTACTTCAAATGAGCCGGAGGCAGTGGGAGCTTCAAGCAGGGACGGCACGAACTAGTGCTCAACAACCCGATCCATCCTGGTTCCGGATCCGTATGCTCTATAGGAGGAGTTGAAGAAGAAGGCGGAGGAGCAGTGGGTGCACAAACTTCCTTGGCTCATCATTGACCAGCATGTAGATGGTCACCCCTGCATAAAGTGCCCTTGTTGCATGGCTCACGCTACCCCGACATGGCAATAAGGCAAGCTCAGAAAAGGGGGTATTGACATCCAAAAACAAACAATCCGCAAGCATGCTCAGAGTAAGAAGCACGGGGCAGCGGAGGAGGGACAAAAGCAGCTCGACGCCAAGATAGCCTCTCAGCCTAGCATTGAGGGATTTGAGGAGGCTGCCTCTGCTTCTCTGGATGCTCGTTTGAAGGCCTTGCTGCTTGTCGTGCTCTGGATTTGCAAATATGACGCTCTTATTGCCATGTTTGTGTCCCTCTGCCAGCTTCTCTATGAGATGAAGACTCCGCACATCCCAGAGAAGGCGTCGGGCACATATGAATCCAAGTAAGCATACGACTCTAAGACTAGTGTTGTCTACTCAATCTGTTTAAGCGGTTCTGACTCTTTCTCTGATCCTTTGCAGGTACGGCTTCAAGCAACGGACTGAGGCGTTGTTTATCTACCTGCGTGCCCAACAGATGAAGCACATCTTGCAGTCTCCCTTCTTGGTGATCCAGTTGGACGAGAGCACAGACAGGCGTCGCGGCAAATGCATGGTCGTCTACCTCACCTTCTTGAAAAAATCTGAGGTCGTGATTACGTGCTACGCCCACCTCACCGTTGAGAAGTGTGACGCCAACTCCCTCCTCTCCACTCTACTGACGCATCTTGAAGCCACGGGAGTTGACACCAGCAAGATTAGTGGCATCACGTCATGACCGGCGTGAGTCGCGGTTTGGTGGCGCAGCTGCGGCAGAGGGTGCCCCATCTTGTTTCATGTCATTGCATCGCCCACAAGTGAGCTAGGCCTTCGTTGACATTGATTGTGTTATTGTTTTCCTGACATGTCGCTAATTTTTGTGTTTTGTTATTGTTTCCCACATGTTTGAGCAGGGAAGCACTCGCCGCCAAGGACGCTGCCACCAACAACCCCGATATGGAGGTTGTGGACAAGGTCATGCGGAGCCTGGCTGACATCCTCGGGCGGTCAATTATCTTGCACTTTCGGTTCCTAGAGCTGCAAAAATTCATCCACGACACCGTGCTGGAGATGCAAGGGATTAAAGACATCAGATGGCTCTTACGTAGTGAGTTCGTTCTGCATCTAACGTCTGTCCTCCCTGCAGCCATTCTGTTGTTGCATGATTTTGACACGAAAATGTATGAAATAGTCCGTAGCTTCGAGTTCCACTTCCTCCTTAGTGCTCTAGCCGACATCCTTGTAGTGCTCAATGACCTGAACAAGAAATTCCAGCGTCACACCATAAGCAACTTACACTCATCACCATTCATATTTCATCTCTCTCTCTTCCACTAAATTCCTTGCCTGTTCCCCCGCAGGTCGATGTCACCAAGGTGGTTGCAATGGTGGAGAACACTTGCAACCTCCTCTGCTCTCATTATGTTGACTATGGCTCAACCTTCGGCGTGGACTCCAAAGAGCTGACCAAGCCTACCTTGAAGCGGAAGGTGACGGTTGCCGGCTTGGATGGAGAGGGTAACCCAACATCACACACGTTCCAGCTGCACGAGAAGCCTATTTGTGGGTAGAGGAGCAGAGGAGATATGCAGTCTTACGTTTCCCTTGTCTCCTTGTTTATGCCGGACATCATCGCAAATCTGGAGATGAGGATGGATAGCTTGAAGGCTCTCCGCGGTGCAAAGTTGTTCCTCGCCAACGCTTATCCTGACGCGCCGGCAAGATGATAGCGTCTATGCGTTTGTGCACCTCAAGGTATTTTATCCATCAAATCTTGGCTGCGGGCTAATCTCGGCAACGCCCGGTTGGCGGATCTTATGTAAATCTCAGTCTTGCAGTATGAGTTTGTTTGGGATATCGTGCTGGTGCATTTCAAGGCTCCTATGCAGCGGCGTCCAGCAAAGGAAGTAATCATGGCCCCACCATTGGCAAAGAAGAGGAACAAGTCGAAGAAGGATAAGAAGAGGCGTGCTAAAGACGAGAATGTGGATGTGCCTGACACGATGGTTGTGGAGGACATGAGCAAGCTGATTAGATTAAAAATAGTGTTAGATGGATGTAATGGTCTTGCGCTACATGCCTAGTAAGTAGCTTGTAGGATAATATGAGAATAGCTTCCAAAATAGCTTGTAGAATAGCTTGCACTGCATGCCTACTAAATGCCTAGAAGTTGAAATTAGGAATGTCTGAAGCTTAGAAGTTGCGCTATGAATCCTCTGACATTTCAGAAAACGAAATTTTGGTCGTCTGATGGCCTAGAAAGTCCCTAGAGCCTAGTGAGAGCCCTAGCACCAGCTCCTTCTGGTACAACTCGTGAGTGAGACGTACTTCTTCGAGTGCTGCCGCCCTTTCGTCAGGAGTCATGGCGTTAGACGACAACGACTCCACCATTTTGTGGAAATTTTGGGTGGCTTTCGTCACGCTGGCACTACGAACACAGTCGTGGCTATAGGTGATTATCGATTAATATTACCAAGACAGCGGATATGCAATAAGCACAGGGCGTCGGCCTCCTTAAGGGCGTATTCCTATAGAGTAGGATCTATCTAAAGTAGGATCAGAAGCCGTTAGAGTTGGCTCTATATAAGATTACAATGGGGTTCTACCATAATATCTGATACGACAGATGTGTGTTGCGCAACATCTGGTGCTCGAAAAATCAACTCCGAAAGCAACAGACTTTCCCAACGAGTGCAACACCCAGCTAGCCGACCAGTTCGGTATAGCGCACCAATGCCTTGTGTGAATGTGATACAATCTTGGGGCATGCACACAATCTTCGTGAATTTGAGCCGGTCACAGTGTTCCAATTGCTGACACATCATTCTGCGACTGTCTGATCACAAGCAGCGACCGCCACAGTTTTCGACGAGCGAAAGTTGGATGGATCTTCCTGTTGTAATACAACAGGATCTACTCAGGCTCTGCCTAAGTTAGATCCTACTTTGCAAGAATATGCCCTAAGTGTTGGTATTGCAGCAGAATTAGAGCGCAAGGCTGAGGATCGTTCGCTAGGTGTAATGAAGCGCAAAGAGCATGTGTCGAATAGTTGAGTAGCGAGGAAACAATACAATGAGGCAATATCAAAACAACAATACAGGGAGTATGGCGGGCCCTAGGACTAGAAAGCACAAAGCACAAGCGACTACGAAATGCTTTCTGGCCCGAGCTGGAGGACCGTCTTAGGACCTGGATTTGAGCAGTCAACAACGCAGGGCTTTCCATCTCGACGTCACTCATCCAGCAATGTGCGCTCGCCCTTGCGCCGAAGTGCGGGGTACACAAAGACTTGAAGGCAAGCAACGGATGGATGCAGAAGGCGATGAAACGTCTCGGGGTGAAGTGGCGGAAGCTCACGGGCGAGGCGAATTCGGCCAACGTGGACACGACCCTCTTTGCGAAGCTCCATATGCCGCGGCTGTGCGAGACGCTAGGTCTTCGTCCAGAAGACCTATTCAACTTCGACGAGACTTACGACTATTGGGCCGCTCTACCGGACCACACCTAATGCACCAAGCCTACATCCGGCACCAAGACGGCGAAAGACTGATTGACGGTGGCGTTGCTGATGAATGCTGACAGCTCGAAGATTTTCAAGCCATTGATTCTCCACCTCCATCTGCACCCGAGAAGCTTCGCCCGGGAGGATTACGCCAAGTACTGCTATTGGAGGGCGAATTCAAACGGCTGGATTATGGCAGAAGTGGGACTCGGCATACTGGCATATTTGCCGTCTTAGCGCAATTTGAAATATTGACTGCCTGCTTATTTCGTGGTTTCTTTCTTACCTGTTACAGATTTTTACGGCTTTCTTTGAGCACGTCAATGCGTGCTGCATGGCGGAAGGGCTGAGCATCTGTGTTATGGTAGGCAATGCCTCGTCGCATACTCTGCAGTTGCTGCTTGTGTCGAGCGCAGATATCTGTGGATTCCGCACCTGAGCGCTTTCTCATCTCCGCATTGTCTACCTTCCATCGGACACAACCCCCTTCACACAGCCCTTGGACCAGGGGTTTATGTCATGCCTCAAGGCAAAGTACAAGGGCCACCTACTGTAGGATGTCCTATGAGAATGGGGGATTGCCGGCATGACTGTCGCTCGGTTTCTGACCTACAAGCCCGAGATGACTCGAGTCGTCGAGTTCATCTCGGACGAGACACTCACCATCGACACGAGTACGATCCAGAAATGCTTCTGGCGTACTCAAATTCTCCGCCAGCCTGGGAGCCACTGCTCACCCTCCTCGGCTCGTCAAGCGCGTCGGAGCCGCATATCCAGGTCGTCCAGGCGACGATGGACGAGCTGCCATTCGGCCCGCCTGGAAGTATCAACGCCGCTGTCGGCTTCATCCTGACTGACATCGATGAGGATACGAGTGCCACGGGCGGGCCGGACCCTCTGGAGGTCGAGCCTTTGGCACCACCAATCCGCGACTCGTGGTGGGCGACCACAGCGCCGCCGCAGGCGCCGGCGGCATCCGCGCGAGACCGCAGGCCTTTGGCGAGGATGGCAACCGAGATGCTAGTCGGTTACGCTCGCAGCCTCGGCCTCACTCCTCGGAATCTCCTAGTCATCTTTGACATTCGTGACCCCGTCGTCTGCGAGAGGCTCGAGCATGCATCATCCCTGCAAGACCCCGCGGCACGCACGTCTGACATGGCCGAGCGCTACCGTGAAAACGTCCTCCGTGCGACTGCAGCGATGACGGGGTTTCCCGACGCGGGGGAATGGATGACCTTCGGCGCTGATAACGCGCCATGAACAACTCCTCTGCTCACGCGGCTACGTGTGTACCATATGCTGGGTGTGGCTGGTGTGACATGCTCCTAAGGGGCTCGCGTTCGTATTTCAGGATGCTGCTTTCCGTAGCCTTTGCTGTGTGCATTTCCTTGCTTTGGTGATCGTGTCGTTGTTTTGTTTTTTTATGTGTTCGGAATTTGCTGTCGAATGTTTTGTCGAGTCTTACAGTAAGGATTCTTTTTATTAGTTTTGTTTGCGTCCTTTGTTTATGACCTTATGAGTGCTTTACGTTTTGGGACATGCAACACACCCATGAAACCTCGCACAAAAATGTACAAGGAAACTTGCAACTTCTAGTCGCAGCATACGCCAGAGGCACCGACCATGTACAGTACACAACAGACAGCACCGCAACTCACTTAGTGCAACTCTGCCTGCGTCGCACAGCCCTTCTCGAACATAGCAAATTCCAACAATCTTGAAGCTTGCTCTGACCGAGTAAGGTGTAATAGCCTTTACCTTAAAAAATATTTGTGTTGTATATGAAGATTTGCTCATGTTTCCGAACTCTTGTGTAAACATAATCTTTATTAACTCTGATGCTGCTCCCCTTGCGTCTCCACCCCCCCACAACTACGGGTTCAAAGAGTGTTTGACGGCTATTTCCCAGTACCTGTGCGACTGCCGGGTGGAGCACATCCGGGCCTCCCTGTTTGTTAGCATCTCGATTGACGAAAGCACGGATAGGGTGCATGGCAAGCACCTTATCTTCTATGCTACTTTCTTCAAGGGGTCGGCTATCGTGTCAGAGTTCGTCACACTCCTCACCGTCGACTGCAGTGACGTGGCTTCCCTCACCGCCATTCTTGTGCACTACCACCACTCCATCGGACTAGATCTGCAGAGGATTGTCGGTATTGCCACCGACGAAGCCTCCGTCGGGCGAGAGGACGGACGTGGTGGCCCGTCTCCGTGCGATGATTGAGCATCCCTTTTCCGCTCACTGTATTGCTCATAGGTCATGTTCCTTCTACTTCCGGCACTCAAATCCCATTTCAGCCCATGCATCCTAAGTTAAAATATCGTTTCCTCTTTTCTTCCGCCTAACCACAAAGAGGCGTTGGCGGCAAAGGACGCGGCCAACGGGAACCCTGCGCTACAGGTTATCAACACCGTCATCCGTGACTTCGCCGAGTTTGTCAGGCGTTCGAACTTACAACGATCGCGCTTCATGAACCTGCATATGGTTTTCTGCTTCACCAACCTCAAAGCACAAGGGATATACGCTATCCGCTGGCTCGCAAGAGGTGAAGCATTACGGCGCTTCGCGGATGTGCTCCCTGCGGCGATCGTCCTGCTTCGAGAAGTCGGGAGCCACCTCTACTACATCATCACGTCCTTCAAGTTCCAGTACCTGCTCTACTTCCTGGCTGACGTCCTGGCAGAGCTAAACCATCTCAACCTCCTGTTTCAACATAGGCAAGCAAGTGCTGGTTATGGTAGCCATTTTCATACTTATGCTTTTCGCTTTCTTCGGTGCTCTATGACTAGCCCATGCCCTGTTGTACTTTTTAGTTCATTGTTTCACTCATTGCACATGCTTCTATTGCCTACCCTTTCTGCAGGTCGACGTCACGGTCGTTGCTGTAGTAGTGGTGAATACCTGCAACCGCATTCAGAGCCGCTACATCAATTGTGGTGACGTTCTTCAGTTCGGCAACAGCAACATCGAGCTCCTCGGGGCGTTTCTCGACCGCCATGGTTCTCAAGAGAAGAGGCAGCACCGGGTGTTGGGTGTGGACAGCCTACTCCTTTGTCTACACTCTCCATGAGCGTCAGCTGGACGATGACAAGACGGGTAGTGACCTGGTGTCGTGCAACGTCATTGCCCGGAAGTACGCTAGTGACCTCGTCATCTGCATCAATGGCCGCTTCAACGACCTCTACAACCTTGACGTCACAAAACTCTTCAATGTGAAGGCCTACATCAATGACGACGACATGCGCATGGCCCGCTTCCGGCAGTGGCTGAGGCAATTGGCCAGACTCTTCATAAACAAGCTCCCTGGTAAGTTGCGCTATGTGCAGGTGCATTAGCCATGTGTGTTGGCCCAATGTGTTTGCCCCTAACGCATTCTACTCACACAATCCCCTCTGTTGTTTACTGTTGTTGTCCTCCTGCAGGTTTCGACTACCAGAAGGCTGTAAGGCAGCTGTGGATGTTCACCAGCACCATGGTCTCTCAGTACATGGACGACGACTTCTACACCTCCCTGACCCTGACCCTCGACAACGACTGGCAGCGAGGCTACTATCAAGATACACGCTGGGGTTGCCCTTGGTCCTCGGAGAAGGGTCACAGGTGCAGAGCCCAGGGGTTTATGGGTGCAATTACCTGCTACTTAACAAGCCCTTTTAACTCAGTGGTTAGTGACTGAGTTCTAATAGCCACCCCAACATCTTCAGGATGTGGCAGTGTCACCTCTTAGCACTATCGGCAGGTCTCGTGGATTGACTTCCTTGAGACGCACTTCCACTATGACATCGTGTACAAGCGCGGCCACAAAAATAAAGCAGACGCTCTCAGTCGGCCTGCACACGTTGCCACAATCTAGGTCGAAGGGATGAACCCACTACTCAAGGGACTCCTCACAAATGGGTACACCATTTACCCTGAAATTCCTTTGGCAGAAAAGCGACACCTGCTACAGTGGGACAGTGGCATCGCGTACTGGAAGGGATCAACGAAAATATGGGTACCCAATTACCCTCCTTTGCGCCAGTTACTGCACCTCGTATGCTATATGTCAGCGGATGAAGAGCAGCACACAGAAAAAGGCAGGACTGCTACAGCCTCTTCCTATCCCAGAACAGCCATGGCAAGTGGTTAGCCTGGATTTCATAACCAGGTTACCAACTACCACAAGCGGTCATGACGCATTCCTTGTCGTCATCGACAAATTCTCCAAAATGGGACACTTCATCCCGACACACACGACAGCACGCACTGAAGAGACAACCCAACTATTTGTTCGCTATATCATCTCACAACATGGCATTCCGACCACACTCATCTCCGACCGAGACCCCAAGTTCACCAGCAAGTTCTGGAAGGAACTGAGGTCTCTGCTCGGGACCAAACTTGCCATGTCATCCGCCTACCATCTGCAGAAAGATGGACAGACTGAGCGCCTCAACCAAATTGTAGAGCAGCTCCTCCGCACAGCATGCAAAGCCGAAATCTCTAAATAGGACTTGCACCTGCCAGTCTTGGAATTTGCATACAACAACGCCACTCACGCCGCTACTGGACAGACGCCGTTCTTCCTCTGTTACGGACGCCACCCGCTCATGCCACGAAAACTGACAGCATCAGCTACAGTCCAACCCGCACACGAATTCATCACGACCATGCATCAGCTTTGGAATCGGACCCACAAGCGCGTCCTCGACATTCAGCAGCAATAGAAGCGCCAGGCCGATCGCCACCGCACTGACCACACCATCATTGTGGGAGACCAGGTTCTACTCGACACCCGCAATCTCGATATCAGTCATCTCCCATCCAAACTACGACCTCGCTTCTGCGGGCCCTTTCTCGTCAAAGAACATGTCACCCTTTCTCGCTTCCGTTTACGCCTGCTAGTTATCTGGAAGATTCACAACGCCTTTCATGTCCAACTTCTGAAGCCATATTGAGATCCAAACACGGTCTTCACGGGACGCCAACCGCCACCGCCGCCCGTCCTCGTCCACGATAAACCCGAGTACGAGGTCGAGTCCGTGCTCGCACACCGTTGTCGTCGGAATGGCACTGTCGAGCTTCTCATTCGCTGGAAGGGTTATGATCCTTCTGAGGATAGTTGGGTTCCTGAATCTAATATGGGTAACGCTCGTCGTCCTTTTCGCAACTGCCTTGTCAAGCAGGGTGTTACTTCTACCACCCAGCTTTGAAGGGGGGAAGTGTGAGAGTACGACCCTGTTACACTTCTTTCTTATTTTCATCTTTTTCCTCGATCTCATTCATATTTCTATCCTGATTTCTTTGATCTTTTATCACATCCCATTTGGTTTCCTATTCCTCCTTTCTCATTATCCTTTGGGTTATCCTATTATTATCATTATATCACCGACCAGGCTGGGGATGTACTGGCGCGCTATATCTAGCGTAATCTTGTCGTAATTCCTTACAGCCAATAGCCTCTCGTGGCTATACTCAGGGTGATTCTATTTCTAGAAGGGCCTATTCCCTTTGGATAGGATAAACCTGGTTAGCTGATGTACCTCAGAAGTATAAAAGCGTCTTGTATCTATCGATAGTGCAACTTTTCCTCAACACATTCAATCCTGTGACACCTGCCAGCTGGCCGTGCAGACGTTCACCCATCTCGTGGCTGTTGTAGGTTACCCAAAATCGCTTCGCTGCTGTTTAAATAACTAGGAGAATCCGCAGAGATAGGAGTGCGCACGCTTCTAGTCAAAGGAGCTTTAATGAGCTCGCCTACTGACCGCTGGACAGCTCCCTCCTTTGTCAGAAACTCGTCAAACTACACCCGCAAAAGTCAGAAACTCCTTCTGCTACGTTAGGTGAAACCCTCAGCTTTGCTGCAACAGTAACTCGAAATATTTCGGGGACACTCCATCAGCACAGTGTAGTTCGCAGGTTTAACTCCCTTATTCAGCCAAGAGGCGTCGATTAATAAATCGACACTGCTATATGGTGGGGATGGTGATTTTCGGGCGACGTAGCTGAGAGAAGCAGCAGCCCGAGCTTCGCTAACCCATCTGCTCCAGTACTCTCGTCATTCTTCTTCCACTGCTTCAGTTCATGACAGGTAACGCTTTCGGCGACCGGTGGAAGAACACTTAATACACACCCAATAGTGGTGGCCTCCGTTTCCGTTGATCGTGGGGTTATGAATCGCTGGTCCACGAAAAACGCTTCCCCACGCGGGAAGTCGCCCTCGCTGAGTACACTCACTCCAGCAGAGTGTCATCACCTCCAGATGGCCGTCGTGGTGAATAGCACCGAGGTCGTTAATCCTAGCTGCTCCCACACAACTGCACACCCATACGTCCTTGTGCGATCGTGTCGTTCCGAAATTGTCGGATCCGCCCATTGCCGAAATAGTGTTGAAGTCCCCTCCATCGCCTGCAACTAGCCTGCCGGAAACGCCAGGACGTGCGACACAGCTACAGTTTACCCTGCCACTGCATGGCGTGCCAGACGAACATCGCCGTACGTCCCGCCAATTTCGCTACCCCGCGCGCTCCTGAAGACCAACTCCCGGCCGCCTGAGGACTCCCGTGCACTTGTCTCCTCATGACGAAGCCTTTTTTTTTTTCGGAAGCCCATCCGAAGGCTCCGTCCGAACACCCGAAAATTACGAAAGCTCTAACGAACATACCCGAAAAACAGGGCGAAGACGTCGCCTGCTCTTCGACGGGAAATAATTTCGTCTATGCTCAGGGAAGGGGAGGACCGGCCAATCCCAGTCGTCCATCGGGCAGGATCTGACGGCATCGGCAACGCCCGCGCAATTAATCTCCGCGACGTCCGCTCGCCATCAGTATCCTTCCGGCACCTTCCCCGATAGGGTCTGCTCCTCTACCGGAAGCCTAATGGGCAGGAACATAGCTCCGATACCAGCTGTTATGGATTATAACTCAGAGTATAGCGCAGAATACTATAACGTGATTACAGAATGATCTATCCAAATGAGACCTAGGGCTTATATAGTGTGAGTTGACCAGGGTTGAATATCGAGGATGAGACCAGTCAAGGGCTCTGAAGTCGCCTGGGTGATGGGGTCAAATTGGGTTCGGGGCGACTCGGGATGAGTTTGGGCCCGACGAGTTCGGCGGGGACTGGTTTGGCGCGTGACTTGAGGGCCGAGCCTGCGGAACCGAGAGGTTCGCGTGTACTCGCTGTGGCGAGCCCAGTAAGGAATGGTTATTCCTTACACAACTCGTCACTTGTAACGACAGAAAAAAAAATAGTCGTGAAAAGTGCTCGTACAACAGCTGTCACGTCAGACGAGCATCCCAGCTGTTTGTCTTATCCCAAACCAATCCCACCTCCGTTGCTTGTCACTGCTGCTCCCCCTTCGCCTGTAAAGCAGCCTGAAAGCTGACATGCTGCCATGCCACAGCTTCCGTACAGTACAAAACTCCTTTCTTCTGCCCGTTTTCCGTAAAAAAAACTATACTGCCCCCAGCATTCCCCCTTTTCCTCATCCGCAGCCTCCCGTTTCCTCCTCCCTCCCTCCTGCAATTTCCTTCCTCCAATTTCTTCCCTCCCTTTCCACCACACAATACCTTAGATCATACAGAAAAACGATTTCCTAGCAGTTCTCTCTCGAGAATCCTTCAGGCCTGTGACCAATGTCCATCCTCCCCTTGCTTGCATCGCCTGGCCAGAAATAACTCAGGCAAAGTGCAATGCACCGCGCCTCGGCTAGCTGTTGTACTTATCGCCGAGGGGTTCTTCCTCCCTTGCCAAACATCCCGTCCGCCACACCAGTCACCAGTGCTGCCTGTCTCCCCTCCCCGCACCTTGTCCGTTCCTGCAGCTCGGATTGGCTGGCGAAGGTGAGTGAATTCGCCCCCGTGTGTTGCCATTCCCTCCTGCCCTGAAGTCGAAGGCGAGGCAAACTTCCAGCAGTGCTGTAGCGATTGCATCAGTGTCCCTGCCCCAGAAACGAGCTCGAATCTAGAAGTATATCACTCAATGGCCGACGCTCGTCTACCATCGTGCTCATCTCACCGCCATTGCATTATCTATCTTTTCGCCAACGTCGATCGGAAACGGGTGTTGTGTAGCTGCAGGTGAGTCGCTGCATTGTCGGAACCTGGAAGCGGAGCCGGCAGCGGTACTAACCATTCGACATTGCTAACTGAATTAGGAGAGCCGTGACTCAGCAGCGCTTCGACATCTACTCCCCACGCCCCGCTACTTCTGATCTGAGGCTCTACTCGACCCGTACTAGCAACCATGGCTGACAACCGATTCCACTCGACGCGCTACACCAGCTGGTGCCCCGCACCCAAAGACGCGGACTCCGCGGAAGCATGCCCGATGGGAGGATTCGACTCCCTGATCTTCGAAGACGACGATGAGGGCGAAACGGGTTACTCGTACGAAGATAACGTCGCGGATTACGTGGAGTCGCTCGCTAACGCGCACGACAACCAATGGACAGGTAAGGTTGATTGGCCGAGATTCGCTTGGTTATAAATCTATACTGCAATAGATTGTACCTCCCAGCTTATATTTAGAGAATGTATCTTCCACGTCGCGCGCATGTATTGCACATTTTTCGAACAGATCCCTAATTCTTTGTCACCCGCACCCTCCCCTTCTCCAACCGACTTCAGAGCTGGAGGCAACGTGCGAGTTACTCGATCAGGCTGGAGTCGCGATCGAAGAGATCTGCCTCACTCACGGGCTGCCGTCCGCTTTAATCTCCGTCACCTCGATTCCCGAAGTCGACGAAACTTCCTCGCAGCCTCACGACGCGCCTTCGCTTGCCGCCTCCTCGAACTCCTCGACTCCGCGCCACGAGAAGTATGATTACTCCCCGGGGATTGACTCCCCCGCGGGTCTCTCGCCGGCATTTTCGAAATTCAGCCGCACGTCCTCGCTGTTGCAAGCCTCGATTGCAGGCGTACCCGTTATACGGACGTCGCGATTCTGTGGTGGGATGAAACACTCCGCTTCGGTACCTGCACTCGACATTCTCGCCACAGATGGATCAAGCAATGAGCTGAGTCAACGCTTCCAAGGTTTCAACGACTTAGTACACTCCATCCCCGATACAGCAGCCAGCAGCGCCAACTATCAACCTAACCAGCGTCCTGCCTGTATAAAGCACTCCAACTCCGTTCCCGCTCTCAATCATCTCTCGAGACAAGAACACCTGCCATCCGTCGGCCAGCTGATCCAACCCGTTATAAGCAACCGCCGTTTAACCTCACAGCCGTCCAACGCCTCGCTCTACAGTAACGACAGCAGCGGCTATTTCGTCCCCGATTGCGGCGACGAAAGGGAACCAACGACCCTGCGTCGCGTGCCGTCAGTTGCGCTCAGCGCATGCGGTGGCAGCAGCAACTGCAGCAGTCGTGTACCATCGCGCGTCCACTCAGTCGCAGATCTCCAGGCAGCGGCGGCCGCCGCAGCGGCGGGTTCTTCGCCTCTGACCAGCAATTCGTCAGGTCCTGCTAACCTCGCGAAATCCAGGTCGTTTTCGCAGGAGTTTCGCGCGCGGACCCCGACGAACCTAGGCGAACGACAGGGTAACCAAATTCGCCATGCTGCTCTGCAAGTTGGTGTTGTGTACAGCGGGAAGGATGCAGAAGTGGCGGCCCTGTGCGAAGGGAATATCACAAACATCGTTAGCGATAGCAGGGGCGCGCAGGGTAACAGCACGCGGCACAGTAGCAGCAGCAGCCGCAGCAGCAGCGGCGGTGGCGGCGGCGGCGGCGGCGGCGGTGGCGGTGGCGGTGGCGGCGGCGGCGGTGGCGGAACGCGTAAGGCTGGCGCGGTTCGGTCAGTGAAGAAAATGCTGGCGTCGCTGTTCGAGACGGAACGAAAGATGAGCGTTAATGTGTGGACGGGTGGAAACCCTGCTGCTCTTGACCTGCATGGTAACCCAATCAACACGATTACTGGCGGTTACAGAACGCCCGGGCTGGTTCAGGGGGGTTACGCGGAAGGGCCGCGGATGACGGCGCAAAATTTGCCAAAGGAATTGATGCGGCACATAGAGATGCCCGTCGCTCAGTAGTTACTCCTCCTAGGGTTTCTTTCCAGCGAGGAACGCACAAGAGCCATTTCGCCTTGCGGATTGCGCTCGAGTTGAATGCTGTGTGGTGCGGGGTGGACAGATGGGCGAAAGGTGTCTGGCTGGTCAGTTCGAGGAGTACTAGTCAAATTTCTTTGGCGACATTGGCAGATGGTGCAGTGTGTGCTTTGTGAGGGTTGCTCTCCGTACGCGTTAGTGTTTTTGCGACATGTCTTGTCGTTGCGAGCGTAGCGGGTGTCTGAAGTGGGAGGAGCTCTTCCCAAAGATTTGTGATACTGGTAGTAAGCAAAAAAAAAATTATACAAAGGTTCTTTCGTTTTGTTTGCAATAAAAAGTTTCCGATGTTTTACCTCACAAAAGTTTCTTTTCCTTAACCCTGGGTGCCAAGACCACAATAGTGTTTTTGCGTTCTCTTCATTATTAGGATATGCAAAACAGTTAGAAGAAATGTATGGAAACGAGCCTAAGAAGAAATATGTCTAGTGTAGACGTAATCCCGCAATATTGTGTGGAGCTTTTCGTGCGACTCCAAACCAGCCTATACAGAACGAACGTGGGGCATCTCATTTCGATGTTCCAAATCGTAGCCGCTTATCTCACCTGCGAGCACGGAGAGAGCCCCACGCGTCACCGTGTCCTTGCTTCTCCATCAAGGCGGCTTGGCACAATCATCCCACGCACTGAAGAACATGGGCAGATTGGCGATTCGGGGGTCAGGCGGACATTTCTGCTGGGCCTGCTGCTGATTGTGGTGCGGTCACTGGTCAGGTCAGTCACAACAGAAGTGCGGTGTAGTCATCTCCCTCGGGCGATTCAGCAAGCATGGGGGCAAATTGCATGAATAGCTTCAGCAGCAGGGTCACGCTCCACCACCTGACCTCAGTGCGTGAGTTAGCAAGGCCGTTAGACATCCCATAGCTTGTTCACTGTTAGAGGCTGACGCACACTTGCTCCATAGCCCATAGCACTTTCCCAACACCTTGCAGCAGTAACCATTGCTAGCATTCGACTGAACGGAACTCTTAGCTAGGCTGCACGGAAAAACTCACTTTTAGCGAGCACGATAGTTCTGTAGTCATCATGCCGCCCGTTGCGGGCGTAGCCACGCACCCGCCAAGCGCGTACCGCGCATGGGTTCCTCCCCCCGCAGTAATCACACCCGTTACAGTCACCCACCCGCAGTATTTTCACCCGTCCCGTGCGTATTTTGAACCCCCCGGAGACCCCTCAGCGGAACAGTTCGCGGAAGAGCGAGCGTTTGCAGAGGACCGTGCGCGCGCCGCGTCGAAAGTAGGCCAATGGGTCGACGCGCATTTCTCCGTCCCGCCCGCCGCAACTGACGCCGCGATCCCCGGGCATCGCACGGAAGGGTACCCTTTCCCGTGCGAGGTCGCAGAGGTGGAGGAAGGGACGGAAACGAACGGCGAAGATGCGAGCGGAAACGGACGGCGGAGATCGTGTTTGGAGGACGAGGCGCTAGAGCGGAAGCTGGCAGCCGTTGAGATGGAGAACTGCGAGATGACGGGGCGCGTGGCGGGGCTGGAAGCGATGCTGCGCGAGCGAGAGAGGGAAACCGCGGACATGCGACGACAATTATTCGCTTATACGCAGGTCGGGCTTGCTTATATCGAGTGCCACCAGGTGAGGGAACTGCGAGATGACGGGGCGCGTGGCGGGCTGGAAGTGATTCTGCGGGAAAGAGAGAGGGCGGACATGCGACGGCAACTGTTCGCCTACACGCGGGTCGGGTTCTGCTTCTATCGAGTATGACAGGGTGAAAGAACTGCGAGATGGCGGGGAGGTCAGGTTGCTTGTATCGAGTGCAGCGAAGAAGAGTGGACATGCCACGTCCCCACGCCCTCTCTTCCCGGCCCCTCACTCCTTCCCGCCCCCCTCCTTCCCCCACATTCAGCACAATCGCAGGTGCTGGAAGCGGGTCTTGCGACATGCCCAGCCAACCCTTCCCCCCCACCCCTCCCCCCAACCCCTCCCTTTCCGACATGCGCGCGCAATCGCAGGCGCTCGAAGGCGGGTCTTGCGTAAAACAAACCCCTTTCCCTTCTTGCCCAGCCAACCCTTCCTTCCCCCCCACCCCCCCCCCACCCCCTCCCAACCCCTCCGTTTCCGACATGCGCGCGTAATCGCAGGCACTCGAAGCGGGGCGGGACGACTCGTTGACGCGCGCCGAGCTGATAAACCACGTAGTGCAGCTGACCAATCAGGTGCAAGAGCTGGCGCAGGAGCGCGACTCGCTTCGGAACGCACCCCACGGAATCGCGCTCACCTACGGGCTGCGCCCGACTGGCGGGATTGCTGGTGGTGGCGGCGGGGGCGGCGGGGGGACACCCGACGGCGCTTTTCCTGTCGCTCCAGCTGCTGCAGTAGCCGCTGTACTGCCTACAACCGCTCCGCACCCTGCTGCTGCAGCTGGTAGCGCTCGTGCCGGCGCTGCCGCTGCTGCTCTCTCCCCATCCGCTCCTCCTCCTCCTCCTGCTCCTGCTGCTACTTCTCGGGCTCCCGTGACTAGTAGTGCCCCGACTGTTACTGCTCCCACCGCGCCTCTTTCCTCAACGAATCCAACGGCTACAACGGCTACAACGGCAGGTCCAAAAGTACCTGCGGCCAATCAGCTGCAAGCATCCGCGTTTCGCGCCGCGTACCGCCCGCCACCCTCCACGCTCGACGTCTCTAAGGACGTCTCTAGAGACGTCCACCAAAAGTCAACAGTAGTAAGCTCCTGCTACCGCGCGCCGCCGGCTCCTTTAGATGTCTCCCAAGATGTGGTCTCACCGCCGCCCTCCCAGGAGATCCTGACCGTCGATCGCGAGCAGAGCTCACCAGCGGGTGCACGCGCCGAAGGGCAGCAGCGGGTTCAAACCCCCGCGGCTTCCGCCTCCGCCTCCGCCTCCGCCTCCGCTTTCGCCGCAAATATGTCTCGCGACGTGAGCCAATCTGCCGCGCCGCCCGTCCAGCGATCGTTATCGCTCCACGCGTCTTCTCAGCCGGCCAATGGCGGGGCTACTAACGCAAATAGCGGGTTAGCTCTTAGCGGGGAGACTCGCTCCAGTTCCTTTTCGCAGCAGCCCTCATCGCGTCCGTACATCCTCAACAGCTCATCACAGCCGTCCATTCGCCCGGCACAGACGGTTTCAGCCGGCTCCGCGACGATCTACCACGCCGCGTTTGCCGCTCCGCAATTCGCGCCGCAACTCGCGCCGCAATCGGCGCCGTTCGGCGCGGTGCAAGTGGTGGGGCCGCAGCTCAGCCGCGTCGGGTCCATGCAGCCTCCCGTCGTCCAATCAGCTTCGAGCATTTCCGCCCGCGCCGCCGGTGGGGGAACTCTTGCGCGCGCTGGTTCCATGGCGGGGAGCGTGGGCGGAGCCGAGGGAGCGCGGAGCGGGGGCGGACGTGGCGGATTTGGCGGAAGGGGCGCAATAGGCACATTGGGGGGAAATGGGGGAGTAGGGCCAATGAAAGCGATGCCTGCCAATCCGTTTGAAAGGGCGAACGTGGCGGACTACAGTCAGGTGAGCTGTTTCAGGTGTACACATCTACATATAGAATATCAATCTAAGTTTATATCTTAAGTATATAGTCTATTAGCACCAACTGTTGATAAATCGCTCCAGACGTTGCCTGCAAACCGAAAATAGCGCATACTAACACTTGTTACCCACCATATCTTCTCCTTACTGGCCCTGGTACAATACTTTCATTAGGTGATTGGTGCCATACAGTTATGGTACAAGCCTTGGTACTATAACGCTTATTGGTAAACTGACACGTGTTCACTCCCCACCATATCTTCTCCTTACAGGCCCTGGTACCATAAATCCAAGCACCACCAGCACAACCACCACCACCACCACCACCATCCCCCCCTGCCCTTATAATATCGGTGCCCCATGCAGTCCGCCGGCAAATCAAAAGCCAGCACTTAACCCTCCACTTGATATGCCTCTTACCTTCCTCCCACTCCTCTTGCTCCAACTTTCTCCCTCTCCCCGCTCCCCGCTCCCCGCCCGTCCCCCTTCTCCCCCTCTCTCCCCCACCTTGTTTCCCCTCCACAGGCTCTTGTCCCTTACACCCCACCACCACCATCAGCAGCAGCACCAGCAGCAGCACCAGCACCAGCAGGGGATCACAACCCCAGCCGCCTAGCCCTAGCCCTTGCACCCTCCGCCCCTCCCCCCATCCAACTCGTTCCCCCCATGCCAGGCGCCATGCCTGCTGCCCCGCTGCCGTTCAGGAGACCAGGGGGAGGGGGAGGGGGAGGGGGAGGGGGAGGGGGAGGGGGAGGGGTAGGGGGAGGGGGATTTGGGGGAGGGAGGGGGGGAGTGTGGGGAGCGGCAGCAGGGTTGCAGGGTAGAGCGATCCCCATGGTGGCCGTGTATCCTGATGCTGCTGCTACTGGTCTTATGGCGGTTAGGGCAGCCATTCACGGGCTGACACGTGGCACTGTAATGATCAGCAGCAGCGGTGGTGGTGGGAGCGGGGAGCAGTGTGAGAAGGCTATTAAGCAACTAGAGATGCTGCTTAAAACCGGACGGGTTACCAGGGCGGATATTCTGGCTGGAGTGCATGAGAAATGTACTGTGCTGCTGGAACAGGTGCGTTGAGCTTATAACGAGGACATGTGAGAAGGGTGTAGGACATAAGAGATCTTGCTTAAAACGGGATGGGTGAACAGGGCGGATATTCTGGCTGGAGTGCACGAGCAATGTACCGCGCTGGAACAGGTGAGAATGGGCTTATAACGAGGACAAGAGGAAAGGTTATAAGTCACTTCAAGATTTTGCTTGATCCAGGTATGGGTTACCTGATTAGATATCATGGCTGGGGTGAACAAAAAGTGTACCGTGCTGCTGGAACAGGTGAGAAGGTGTTCTAACGAGGACAGGTGGGGAGAGAGCTTATGAAGAGTACGGGTGAGGGAGAAGGTAAGGTGTACATATAGGACGTATGCCTAAGTGACCCTCCACCTGATCCAGTCATCAATAGTTAAAGCAATATTAGATATCACTTACAAAAACCTCATTCGGAACTCTTCCCCAGTCCAATGCGTACTTCTCACTGGTATAATAAGCACTATTCCAATGTTCATTACTATTTAATTTTACGCTCTTTGCCCACTTCCCCTGTTCCAGGTTGTCCCCCCCTCCCGCTCCAATGCTCTTGTACGCCTTATAAGCAAGGGCATTTCTCACGCTACAAGCACCACCACGTCTACACCTCCCTCGGAAGACCTCTTCCTATTGGACCCCTCCTCCTCTCTCATCGCTTCCCTCCTCTCCGCTATAGTCACACTCGGTTGGGCCCCTTCCCAGTGCTTTTTCGATATAGTCATCAAACCTGTAGCGAGTGTCACTGTGCACCGGCTGCTGCTTATAGATTTTTTAAACGCGGTGTTTTGGAGGGGAGGGAAGGCGTGTGTGGGGGCGGCCGTGGAGGGGTTGGGAGGGGTGCGGAGGGTTGACAGGTGGATTGGAGTCAGGGAGGAAAACTTGCCTTCGTCGCAAGAACTAGCCGGCTGCAAGGTGAGCTGCTGATTAGCATGGTAAGCTTGTGAGGTATCGCTGGGTTTTCCGCGGTTGGGAGGGGTGCGGAGGGTTGACAGCTGCCGTCCTCGCAAGGGCTTTCTGGCTGCAAGGTGAGCTGGTGACACTGTTGTAACCATGCATGGTATGACTGGATGTGGAGGGGTTGGAAGGGGTGCAAAGGGTTGACAGGTGGATTGGAGTGCGGGAGGAGACTCTGCCATCCTCTCAAGACCCAGCCGGCTGCAAGGCGAGCGGGTGGGGGGGAATGAGGGTAGCATGGCTGTATGGTGATATAGTGTGAAGCGGGGCGGGGTTTGGAGGGTTGATGGATTGAAGTGAGGGAGGAATCACTCCCCTCCTCGCAAGAGCTTGCTTCCTGCAAGTTTGAGTTTGCTCCATTTTCGGCAAGGTGTAGTTGTGGAGGGATTGGGAGGATTTTGGAGGGATTGGGAGGATTTTGGAAGGATTGGGAGGGATTGGGATGATTTGGATGGGGGCTGGGAGGGTTGAAGAGGTGGACCCATGGATTGGTGTGAGGGGAGGGAGGTCACACGCTACCCCAAGCCACACCCTCACTCTCACTCACGTGTCGGTTACACCCAATCCTCATTGCCTTCCCCTCCATCTCTACCTTTCATCCTCGCTCTTTTCCTGATCCCAACATCATCACTTACCTACACAGACGCAAAATGTCTGTGACCCAATATTCATCCGCACAAACATCTTTGTACTTGCTCGCTTTTCCACTAGTCGCATACTATCCCTTAATCACACCCTCTCTTTTGCTTCTTATCCTTCAGGTGTTGGTCATGATTAACACAAAATCCGGTGGACAATGGAAGAGGAAGTGGGTTTTTGGAAAGTAGGATTGTAGTTGCCCTTTTGCTAGAGCCTTTGATTGCATGATAAGCTACTTGCATCGTAGGCCTTTTGAATCCTTTAAAACAAAAATGATTTGTTTTCTTTGCCATTATTCTGTGTCAATACATGCATTCGCACTGGACGGCTTAGTGGTTTTACATCAAATCTTGGATGGTTGATGTTAATTCCAAGCAACAATATATTTCGTATGCAGTTCATGTACACTAAATCCCACCATTTTCAAAACACGGAAAATTCAAAACCAGAGCTGGAAGCCCACCTCTGTCCAAGTCCACCCGCTAAAACCCTCCCCCACGTTCTATGCTTTCCCGCCAGCCAAGAGACGAAAATCCTTTCACAAGGGAACGCTCTTGTCCAGCTTTGATATTCATTTCCTGATTTGTCGTTTGGGTTTCCGTAGTCAAATCGTTTTGTCGACGAATCGTTTCGTAGCGGATTCGCCAATCGGTCACTATGGTGAAGCACAAGGCGTCGACGAGCCGCCTCACAAAGATCGAGACGCGCAAAAAGGCGAAGCGCGAGAAGCGCAACATCCGCGACCGCCGCCGCCGCGCGATCTCCGCCGCAGTTGCCGCCGCAAGTCTCGGCGCGGAGGCCGAGGATCTGCTCCTGCCATCGAAGCAGCAGCAGCAGCAGGGACGCGCGTCTCCCGCGAAAACCGGCCGGGAAGTTTCTAGGAAACCGCGGAAAACGAAGCCGAAAGGGCTCCAGATCTACTGGCATCTCGCCTCCGTGAGACGCGGGCCGCGAGAGACGGCGGCGGTTGCGCTGGTGTCGGAATTAACGAACGCGCAAAAGACGTATTTGCGCGCGCAAGGCGGGGGAAGGAAGGGCGGAGGGAAGAAGGAAAGGGGAACGGCGCAAGCTGGAAGCGGAAATGGCGCGATGAGGGGTTCAGGGTTTAAGGAGGGGAAAGGGGTTAATGCTGGTGATGGGAGCTCGGATGAGGAAGAGGAGGAGAGTGAGGAGGAAGAGGCGAGTGAGGAGGAGTCAGAGGAGGAGGAGTCAGAGGAGGAGGAGGAGAGTGGAGAAGAGGACGAAGAGGAGGAGGAAATGGGAGAGGAGGAGGAGGAGGAAGAGGAGCGCGAAGAGGCGAAGGGAGTTTTGCAGCTGGAGGGGTGCTGCGAGGAGATTAACTACGCCGTCAAGCGGCTAATCAGAGGCCTCGAGTCGTCTCGCGGGGTAAGCACGCGTCTTAAGTAGACAAACAGGCGTTGCGAGAAGATCAACTGCTCCGTTAAGAGGCTGATCAGAGGCCTCGAGTCCTCTCGCGGGGTAAGCCGTTCTCTACGTAGCTACCAGGGGCGCTGCGGGGAGAACAACGACGCCAAATATCCCCCCTTGCTTCCCTACACAGGGCGCTAGGCAGCGTTTCTCTGTCACCCTCTCCGCCTGCCTCCGCGCGCTGCCCGCCCTGCAGGCTGCGCCCTTAAACCCTTGTCTCATTCCCCTCCCTCCCCTTCACTCGGGCAGGGTGCTAGGCAGGGTTTCTCTCGCCGTCGCCCTCACTGCCTGTCTCCGCTCATTGCCCCCTCTGCAACCCCTGCTGCCCTTTATGGGCTCATTGCCCCCTCTGCTCCCCCTGCTGCCCTTTATGGGCTCATTGCCCCTCTGCTCCCCCTGCTGCCCTTTATGGGCTCATTGCCCCCTCTGCTCCCCCTGCTGCCCTTTATGGGCTCATTGCCCCCTCTGCTCCCCCTGCTGCCCTTTATGGGCTCATTGCCCCCTCTGCTCCCCCTGCTGCCCTTTATGGGCTCATTGCCCCCTCTGCTCCCCCTGCTGCCCTTTATGGGCTCATTGCCCCCTCTGCTCCCCCTGCTGCCCTTTATGGGCTCATTGCCCCCTCTGCTCCCTCTCCTCCCCACCATCGCTGCTGCCATTGTCCCTCAATCCCTGGCCTTCCCTCTCCCCCCCAACCCTTTCACTCAACAGGGCGCAGGGCTGGGTTTCTCCGTCGCCCTCTCTTCCTGTCTCCGTGCCTTGCCCGCGCTGCACGCTCTGCTCCCTGCCATGGCTGCACGCTCTGCTCCCTGCCATGGCTGCCGTTCATTCTTAGTCCTCGAACTCCTCCTTCTCCCCCTTCTCCCCCTTCTCCCCCTTCGCCCCCTTCTCCCCTTCACCTTCCCCCCAGGGCGCAAGGCAGGGTTTCTCCGTCGCTCTCGCTGCCTGCCTGCGCGCACTGCCCGCGCTGCACCCTCTGCTGCCCTCCATCGCTGCTGCCATTCCTCTGCTCATCCCTCTCCCTACCAACGCCCGAGGAAAGGTGAGAGCAGATTCTGCTTCTAGAGAGCTTCCCCCTCTGCGCCCTTCTCTCTGCGCCCTTCTCTCTGCACGCTGCTCTCTCTGCTCTGCCCTCTGCTGCCCTCCATCGCTGCTGCCATCCCTCCGCTCATCCCTCTCCCTACCAACACCTGTGGAGAAGTGAGACTCGGCTGTTGTGTGCATATAAGGGTGTTTCCCACGCTTCTGTTTGCGGGGCATCGCCCTCCTCTCTGCCGTTCGCCTGCTCATCCCTCTTACGGACGTCTCTGCCTATTCTCTCGAGGTGGTTTTTGAGTCGACTCAAAAGTCACCTCGTTTCGAGGTGCCTCGTTTCTGTTCACCCTCTCCTCCGCACTACTCCCCTCCGCACTACTCCCCTCCGCACTACTCCCCTCCGCACTACTCCCCTCTGCACTACTCCCCTCTGCACTACTCCCCTCCGCACTACTCCCCTCCGCACTACTCCCCTCCGCACTACTCCCCTCTGCACTACTCCCCTCTGCACTACTCCCCTCCGCACTACTCCCCTCCGCACTACTCCCCTCCGCACTACTCCCCTCTGCACTACTCCCCTCCGCACTACTCCCCTCCGCACTACTCCCCTCCGCACTACTCCCCTCTGCACTACTCCCCTCCGCACTACTCCCCTCTGCACTACTCCCCTCCGCACTACTCCCCTCTGCACTACTCCCCTCCGCACTACTCCCCTCTGCACTACTCCCCTCCGCACTACTCCCCTCTGCACTTCCCGCGCTGCACTCTCTCCCCCCCTCGCTATGCACCCTGCTCTCTCTGCTCCGCCCTCTGCTGCCCACCATCTCTGCTCTGCCCTCTGCTGCCCACCATCTCTGCTGCCATTCCTCTGCTCATCCCTCCCTACCAACGCCCGCGGAAAGGTGAGAGCTGATTCTTGCTTTGAGAGAACCCCCCCTCGCTCTGCGCCCTGCTCTCTCTGCCCTCTCTCTACTCTGCTGCCGTTCCTCCGCTCGTCCCTCAGCCCAGCAACGCCCGAGGAAAGGTGAGACTTGTCTTTCACTTGCATAGTGTATGCCGACTCCAGCTGGTGTAATGTGATGTGATGTGATGTAAGAATCATTTTCTTATAAATATAAGGAATGACTCCAAGGAAAGGCGAGTCTTGACATTCGATTGTATAGTGTAGGTCGATTCCTGCTGGTCTGATGTGAGATTCTACTACGTCTTCCAACCAAGGGATTGGGGTTTTCGAAGGGGTTTGGGTTTTCCACCCGCCCGAGTGGTGAAATTTGACCACGGGTCCCGAGCATGTCGTGTTTGCCAAATATTTTCTGCGTTTTTACCTGAGATTTTCCTTTCCGACCGCATGTTGGCGCTCCGTGCTCTTGTCAGCAGTAGCCCTCTCACGTCCCTTTGGCCCTCTCACGTCCCTTTGGCCCTCTCACGTCCCTTTGACCCTCTCACGTCCTTTTGACCCTCTCACGTCCCTTTGGCCCTCTCACGTCCCTTTGGCCCTCTCACGTCCCTTTGACCCTCTCACGTCCCTTTGGCCCTCTCACGTCCCTTTGGCCCTCTCACGTCCCTTTGACCCTCTCACGTCCCTTTGACCCTCTCACGTCCCTTTGACCTCTCACGTCCCATTGACCCTCTCACGTCCCTTTGACCCTCTCTTTCCTCTTTCTCCCCCCCCCGTCTTTCTCCCTTCCTCCCCCCTCTCCCACCCCTTCCTCCCCCCTCTCCCACCCCTTCCCCCCCCATCTCCCACCCCTTCCTTTCCCCTCTCCTGCTCGTTTTAATCTCCTCCCTACTGCCCCCGGGAGGACGTCGTTGGAGCTCTTTTCGGTCGCATGTTAGCCCTCGGTGTGCTCGTAAGGAGCAGCCTGCTCCCATCCCCCTCCCACCCCCTCATGGCCCCCTTCTCACCCCCTCCTTTTCCCTTTCCCTTCGCCATATTGCCCCTCAGGACATCTCGGAAGCTTTTCCAGGTGCATTTTGAGTCGACTCAAAATGCACCTCGTAAGGAGCAGCCTGCTCCCATCTCCCTCCCACCCCCTCCTCGCTCCCTTCTCTCCCCCTCCCTTTCCCTTTCCCTTCGCCATATTGCCCCTCAGGACGTCTCGGAAGCTTTTTCGCCCCGCGTGTGCTGAAGGGGCGACCCTCAGTACCCTCACAAGGAACGGCCTGTTCTCATCCCCTCCCTGCCCCCCGTTCTCCCACCGCATGTTTGCCCTCGGTGCGCTCATAAGGAGCGGACTGTTCACCTCTCCCTTGCCGCCCCTGCGCTCCCCCTCTCCCCTGCGCTCTTCCTCTCCCCTCGCCCCTCCTGTCCCATGCGCCCCTCCTCCCCTGCTCCCCTCCCCTATCTACCCCCTTTCAACACCCCAGGATGGGTCCGAGGCTCTCTTTGGTCGCATGTTTTCCCTTGGTGCTCTCATAAAGCACGGCCTGCTCATTTCCTTCGCCCTCCTCCTCTCTCCTCCTCCCTCGACCCCTTCTTTCCCCTCCCCCTTTCCCCCTTTCAACACCCCAGGATGGGTCCGAAGCTCTCTTCGGCCGCATGTTTGCCCTCGGTGCGCTCGTAAGGAGCGGGCTGCTGTCATCCCCCCTATATGCAACGGAAAATACGGAAGAAGAAGCTTCCAGGAAGGCGCCTGGAGGGTTTAAGAAGGAGAGCGGAGGGGAACCGGGGTGGCTGGTTGGCAGGGGCGGGTGGCTACCGGGGGAGGTGGCATCTCAGCTGCTGAGGATTGGAGCGCAACGGTCCTTCCTAGCTGAGCCTTGTACCGTGCTGCTGGTGGCTCTTGTCTCCCAGGTGAGAGGAGAAGAGAGGGGGGGAGGGGTGGGAAGGGGGGGGGAGGGGAGGGGAGATGGCTGGTTGGGAGGGGTGGTTGGCTGAGCCTGCTACCGTGCTGCTGGTTACTCGTGTCTCTCAGGTGAGTGGACGAGAGGGGGGGGACGGGAATCGGGCTTGCTGGTTGGTTGGGAGGGGCGGGTGGATCTGCTGAGGATTGGGCGCATCAGCCTTTTCTAGCTGAGCCTGCTACCGTTTTGCTGGTGACCCTCTTATGGCAGGTGATTATATCCCCATGCGACTGTATAGTGTGTGTGCTTATAGAGCGTATGATTAAGAGGTGGCATCCCAGCTGCTGAGGGTCAGAGAGCAACGGTCGTTCATAGCTGAGCCTGCTACTGTGAAAGGACGTTCCCCGTTGCTGTGTACCGTGCTGCTGGTTACCCTCCTATAGTTAAGGGAAAGTGCTTGTTTACAGGGGTTGCAAGAAGGGGAGGTGGTTACCAGGTGGTTACCAGATGGTTACTGGGTGAGAGTGCTTTCTTACAGGGGTTGCAAGAAGGAGGGGGGAGGGTAGGCTGGGCGCTCAAGCTTGCGCCCCTCCCTCTCCCTCCCTCCCCTCCCTCCCCTCCCTCCCCTCCCTCCCCTCCCTCCCCTCCCTCTCCCTCCCTCCCCTCCCTCCCCTCCCTCCCCTCCCTCCCCTCCCTCCCCTCCCTCCCCTCCCTCCCCTCCCTCCCCTCCCTCCCCTCCCTCCCCTCCCTCCCCTCCCTCCCCTCCCTCTCCCTCCCTCCCCTCCCTCCCCTCCCTCTCCCTCCCTCCCCTCCCTCCCCTCCCTCCCCTCCCTCCCCTCCCTCTCCCTCCCTCCCCTCCCTCCCCTCCCTCCCCTCCCTCCCCTCCCTCTCCCTCCCTCCCCTCCCTCCCCTCCCTCCCCTCCCTCTCCCTCCCTCCCCTCCCTCCCCTCCCTCCCCTCCCTCCCCTCCCTCCCCTCCCTCCCCTCCCTCCCCTCCCTCCCCTCCCTCCCCTCCCTCCCTGCTTGTCTGCCCATACCCCCTTGTGCTCTGCCCTCATCCTTCCCTCCTGCAGGTGTATTTTGAGTCGACTCAAATTCCCCCTCCCTCCCTCCCTGCCCTTCCCCTCCCTCCCCCGCATCCTCGCCCTGCCAGCGGTTTCCTCCCTTATCTCTCAACCCCCCTGCGAGGCTCGTCCGAATTTGTAGGCGCCTCAAAAACCCTCCGAGGCTCGTCTGCACGCCCTTCTTGTAGCCCTCAAGCTGCGTCCTCCCTTCCCCCCCCCTCCCCCCCTCTTCCCTATCCCAATCCCTACCCCTTGTGCAGCTGCCCTCCTCCTCCCTCCCCCGCATCCTCGCCCTGCCTGCGGTTTCCTCGCTCCTCGCCCCACCCTGCTCCGAGGCTCGGCCGCACGCCCTTCTCTTAGCCCTCAAGCTGTGGCAGCTGGGGGAGGGAGGAGAGGAGGGAGGAGGGAAGGAAGGAGGAAAGGAAGGAGAGAAAGAAGGGGAGGAAGGAGGGGAGGTAGGAGAAAGGGGAGCAGGAAAGAAATCTTTGAGAAAGGGAGCTAAGGTACAGAAGATTGCCAGTGGAGCAGGAGAGGAAACGGGCAGCGGTGAAACTTTTGTGGGCACTCTGCTGGCGCTCTGCCCACTGCTGCCCGAGTCCGGCCGGTCAGAAGATTTTTTCGCTGCTGCCCATCTGGAAAATCTGCTGCCCGTGCTGCAGCATAGTTCTTCGTCCCACCCGCGCCTGCATGCGGTTTGGGCTCTGCTGCTGGACCGCCTCTTCTCACTCCCCCTCCCCTCCTCCTCCCCTCTCTCCTCCTCCTCTCTCCCACTTCCTGCTTTCCCCTCCTCCCTCCTCCCCTCCTCCCCTCTCTCGACCTTTTGGTCTATAATAGTCGACAGGGGTTTAATCCCCACCTCGCACGAGCGGAGGTATTTGGCTCTTAATCTCCTGCTGCTTCTTATTCCGCGCCTCCCCCCCACCACCACCGCCCACATCATCCTCTCTCGGCCAATCACGCGCTGCCTGGTGGACGCGCTAGGGGCGGGGAAGAGGGCGCACCTGTTTGCGCTGAGTCAGCGTTGCGTCACGCTGATTCAGCGATGGCCCACGCTGGTGGATGGGGGGGGAGGGGAGGAGGGAGAGGAGGGGGAGGAGGAGGGAGATGCTAATGAAGGGAAAAGGGAGAAGAATCCCTATGCTATTTCTGGAAAGGGCACAGCCAGTAAAGAAATGGCATCCAAGGGAACAGCAGCAGCAGCAGCAGCAGCAGCAGCACTCGAATCAACGGCAGCTAGGCTAGCCATTCTAATCACCCTGCAGAGGCACTCCCGGGGGCAATTCGACATTGCAACGCGGACCAACGCGGTGCGAGTGCTGGCTTCGGGGATTGAGGGAGCAGAGGGGGAGAGAGCTTACTCTGATTTTTTGCAGGCTGTGTTTGCCCGGCCGCTTGAGTTCACGGGAGAGGGAGAGGAGATAGGGGCGGAGGGAGGGGGAGAAGGGAGAGGAGGGAGAGGAGGGAGGGGAGGGAAGAGGGGTAAGGGGGGTAGAGGAGGAGGGGGTGGGAGTGGCGAAGGAACTGGAGGAGGAGACGGAGGAGGAGGAGCAGGGGAGAGGGCGTGGGATGCAGAGGCGGAGGCGGAGAGATGGAGGTTCTGGGCTTTAGACCAGTTGTGTAAGCTGGCTGCTAAGCCCGTTCCGAAACCGGTGCTCCTGAGCCTCAAGAAGAGGAAAAGTGCCACCGCCCCGAAAGCTGCTAAAGCTGCTGCTGCTGCTGCTGCTGCTGCTGCTGCTGCTGCTGCTGGTAAAACGCCTGCAGAAGTAGCTGCGGCAGGGGGGGTTAAGGAGGGGGGTGGGGAGGTGCAAATTGGGAAAGGGGGGGAAGGGGAGGGAGCGGTGGGAGTGGGAGTTGGGGAGGAGGAGAGGAGGAGGGAGGCAGAGGAGGCGGTTAAGGGAGTGTGGGAGTATGTGACTCTAAGGAAGGAGATTCTAGGGTTTATAAAGCAGGCTGCACTTGGGGGAGGTGTTATTCAGGGTGAAAAGGGTGCGAGTGGTGGGAGTTTGGCAGGAGGGGGCAAAACTGGGGAGGAGACTCCCGAAATGGGAAAGAAAGGGAAGAAGAGGGGCAAGGAGAGGAAGGAGGGGCAGGAGGGGCAAGCGTCAGAGGGTTCAGGGTTTAGGGCTCATCCTTTGTCTTTCTCTCCTGCTGTGTCCCCCCGGGTTCTCTCTGCGTGCCGGTCCCGGTTCTTATCCTCGTTAGAAGCGCTTCTGAAGCACCTGGAGTACTTCGTTAAGAGCCCTGAGGGGAGAGAGGTGGAGAAGACGTTAGCGGCGGGGAGAGAAGCGAAGGAGGAGGGGGAGTCAAAGGAGGGAAGGAAGGGGAAAGAGGGGAAGGAAGGGGGGGATGGTAGTAGGTTTGTTCCTGTAGGGAGTGTGAGTGTGAGTGTAAAGGAGGCTGGGCTGTGGGTGGTGGGTTTTCTAGTGACAGAAGCTGAAGGGTTTGCAGAGGGGAGAGGCATGAGTGGGGGGAAGCAGGAGAGCAAAGAGGAGGAGGGGGAGGGGGAGGGAGAGGGAAGAGATGTGGAAGCAGTTATTGGGGATCTTAAAGCCACACTTAAGCTGGCTGCTACTAGTTCCGCCGTCACACGGCTCTCAGCTGCAAGTGTTGGCGGTCTGAAGGGCAATGTGCCTCTGTTGAACCGGCTGGACGACCGCAGAAGGGCTGTGGGTTCCCTCCTGGGGACGCTCCTGCTCTGCCTTCGCATCCAAACCTCCGCCGAAGCTGCTGCCGAAGCTGCTGCCGAGGCTGTTGCCGGAGCTGTTGCAGATGGTGGGGTGAAGAAGGGAGGCAAGGACGAGAAGGAAGGAGGTGGGGATGAGGATGAGGAGGATGAGGAGGGGGGTACTACTGCTGGTGCTGCTGCTGGTGCTGGGGGTACTGTAGCTGGGGGTGGTGACGTGGATGTGCTGCTTGAGGCTGCTGCTGACGTCACTGCCATCGCGCGCCAGCTGGCGGCCTCTGGTTGGGTGATCGAGAAGGGGGCGAAGGTGGGTGGCGAGACGAGGGCGAATGGGAGTGTGAAGGGGAGAGGAGGAAAGAGGGTGGTGAATGGTGAGGAGGAGAGCGAGGAGGAGAGGGAGGAGGGGAGTGAGGAGGAAGAGGAAGAGGAGGAGGAGAAGGACATAATGATTTCACTGGTTGACGTGGTGCTATCGCTGTTGGCTCAAGAATCCTCGCTGCTTAGAGGGGCGGCGGAGGGCGTTTTCAGCGCCTTCTGTAACGATCTGACTGCCGAGGCGCTGGAGATTATAATGCAGGTGATTGTAACGAATCCGAGGAGCAAGAAGAGGGAGGAGGTGCTGGAGGAGGAAGAGGAGGAAGAGGAGGAAGAAGATGAGGAGGAGGAGGAAGAGGAAGAGGAGGGGGAGGAAGATGGAGAGGAGGGATCGGAGGAGGAGGAGCAGGAAGGGGGGAGCGACGAAGGAGACAGTGCAGAGGAGGACGAAGAGGAGGAAGAGGAGGAGGAGGGGGAGGAGGAGGAGGGAAGTGCAAATGGTGCTAAGAACCTGGAGGGAAGCGACAGCAGCGACGAAGAGCTGATGGACGACGATGCCATGTTCCGCATCGACCAGCATCTGGCCGACATCGTTCGGCAGAAGGTGGAGGCGGAGACCCGCCGCAAGCGCCGCCAGAGCATCCTTCTCGGAGAGCACTTCCGCCTGCGCGCCCTCGCCCTCCTGGACTCGTGGCTCCAAGCGGCAGGTGCGTTCTCTGTGGCCTGGACTCTTGTTCTGTGTTCTATCTCTTCTGAACCGACCAGTCCAGTCTCCTAGGGAAGCACTTCCGCCTGCGCGTGTGAGCAGTTGTGAGCACTTGTGAGCACTTTCACACTCCTCGACTAGTGGCTCCATACTGCAGGAGCATCGCCTTTCTCCTCGGATCGAGCCCCTCTGGTGTTTCAAGTGGTGCCGCGGCTGCTCTCTCTTATTCTCTCACCTTCTCTCCCCCCTCATCTCTCCCCTCCCTCCAGGTTCCTCCCATCTCTCCGCGGACCGAGTCCCTATCTCGTGCGACGCGCTGGTGTTTGCCATGGCGCATCAGCTGCTCTCTCTTATTCTCACCCTGTTTCCCCCCTCCCCCCCCTCACCTCCCCCCCCTCTCTCTGCTCGCTCCAGGTTCCTCGGACCGACTGCCTGTCTCGTGCGACCCGCTGGTGTTTGCCGTGGTGCCGCGGCTGCTGAAAGCAGCAGCAGGGAATTACGCCACGCGGGGGAGTCTGAAGGGCGGGAAGGGGGGTGGAGGGGGCCGGGGCGGAGGGGGCACGGGGCACGATGCGGTGCTGGTGAGAGTTGAAAGGTTGCTGGAGAGGAGGGTTGTGGGTGCGGTGGTGGTTGTGGGGGTGGGAGGGAAGGGGGGAGGAGAGAAGGGGGAAGTAGGGAAGGGGGGTGCTGCTGCTGCTGGTGCTGGTGCTGGTGGTGAGAAGAAGAAAGAGGAGGAGGTGGAAGAGGAGGAAGAGGAGGAGATGAGGAGGGGAGCAAGGGAGAGGCAGCAGGAGCGGCAGCAGGATCACGAGGACGAAACAATCCTCCTTGCGGCCCGGGCAGCAATGCAGGAATGCTTTGCGGAAGCCACGCGGCGAACCTCCATCCGCCACCTGGCGCTCGTCGCGGGAGACTGCGCCATGTGGCTCGTCCACGTCATCCAGGCGCGGCTCTTAGCTAAGTCCCAGCGGGAAGCAGCTAAACTGCAGCGGGAAGAAAAATCCAAGTTTCAGCACGGGGACGGGAATTCAAACCTTCCAAAGCCAGGAAGACAGGCCAATGCTTTCAAGGCGGCAGCCATTGACCTGGCAGTAATAGATGCCTTTTCTTCGGCCATTTCTCGCGTCCTCGACTCCCGCGACTGCCCCCTTCCAATCACTTTTATCCGCGACACTCTCACCCGCTTCCCGGGGATTTTTTCTGCCCTGATTCCATACTTCTTCAAGAAGTGTGGCAAGGGCAGGTCGGAGTACGTCCGGGCAGCTGCGATGAAACTTGTCTCGCCGTTTTTAAACCGTTTTCCGCTGCCCGAGGGGGCCGCTGAGGCGCTGTCCGGGCAGGTGGAAAAGGGGGTGGTGGGGGAATTGTTGATTGGAGCAATCAGGCATAGGTATGGGAAATTGGAGCGGTGGGAGTTAGGTATGGAGTTCTGCTGCGCTCTGCTGCGTGCCATAGGGCATGCAGAGGAAACCCTTCGCAAGTCGGGCGGAAATACCCGCCAGGTTGCAGACGGATCCAATCCCAAGGGGAACGAAAATGAAAATGAAAATGAAAATGAGGAGAAGGGAAATGAGAAGAAGGGTTTGCTTCTGCCGGCTCTAGACTTGGATGCACTGAAAGCAGCAACTGCTGACCCGGCTTCGGGACAGAAGGTGCGAGGGAAGGGGAGGACGGGGCAGCTGATTACTCAGCTGCAGCGGCTGGTGCAGGCTGTAGAGGTGGTGAGGGAGGGGAGGGCTGGGAGTCTGAGGGAGGGAGTGAGTGTGGTACTCGGGCGGTTGAGAGGGGCGAAGAGGAAGGGGGGTGAGGAGGGAGGGGAGGAGGGAGGAGAGGAGGGAGGGGAGGAGGGAGGGGAGGAGGGAGGTGATGGGGAGGAGGGAGGAGATGGGGAGGAGGGAGGGGAGGGAGTGGGTGGGGGTGGAGGGAAGAGAGGGGGAAAGGGTAGGAAGGGTGGGAGGGGTAAGAGGAAGCAGCTGGGGGAAGCAGGTAGCAAGCAGGGGAAGAAAGAGAAGCAGGGGGGGAAGCAGGAGGAGCAGGAGGGGCAGGGGAAGAGGATAAAGAAGCAGAAGAAAGAGAAGCAGGGGGGGGGCAGGAGGAGGGGCAAGGGCTTAGTGGAGCAGGCGGCAAGCAGGAGAGGAAAGAGAAGCAGGAGGAGCAAGAGGAGCAGCAGGAGAAGAGGATAAAGAGGCAGAAGAACGAGAAGCAGGGGGGGGAGCAGGAGGAGGGGAAGAAGAGAAAGAAGCAGAGGAAAAGCAGAGGGGAGCAGGAGTAAGGGGACGGCAGGAAGAGAAGGATGCTGAAGCAATGCGGAGTAGGAGTGATGCATGGTTGGCAGGAAGAGGAAGAAGCAGGAGAAGAGGTTGGCTGTGTGTGATGCATGGTAACTGCAGTGCTGGTAACTGCAGTGCTGGTAACTGCAGTGCGAGTAACTGCATTCCTTGTAACTCAGTGCTGGTAACCATGGTGTGTGTGTGTGTCATGCCAAGGGGTGGGTTGTGAGAAACCGTTTGAAACCAAGTCAAGCTGTTTGGAAAAATTTGGCAACATGTATGCGGCTATGTGAGCCTAAGCTAGAACTGTGCTTGCTTTGTTACTTGTTACTGGCCTGGATTGTTTTGGCAGGAATTCAGACAGGACCTCTTTTAATCAGGGATCTGCTGTGCTGTTTGGAAATTGATGCAGCTTGCTCTTATATATTATTATGGTAAGGAGGAACCTTTTGTGAGCTATTTCACAAGGTCCCTGTGGTACAGTATCAGGATACTGAAGGGATAACTGAGGGATACCATGGGGAAATGGATATTGGGAGCTAGTATCAGAGCCATAACAGCCTCCTCACCAAGCCTAACAATCACATGAGATTCAACTTAGTGATAATGACCAACGTTTTGCTGAAGAATATAAGTACAAAGCAAAAGAGCAATTATTATGAGAAACAAAAGCAAACAGAACATATGCGGTAGTCATCGCTCCTCTAGGCCTAACTACCATCCCTCAAACCAGCATTCCCGGGTCTACAACCAAGCCTCTCTAACCAAACGATAGCTTCTGAGCACCTACTACTGTAGGCCTGACTCTCTACCTCAACTGCAGGGGGTCGAGTCTAACACTCACAGGCAGGCAAACCGCTTAGCGCGAAACGCCACTACATACCCCAATAGCGGGTGGTTGGGCCAAACACTTAGCAGGAAATACCACACGCCGCCAGAGAGGGTCCTTCGCTCTTAGCGGCGAAAGGGCTGATCTTGACCCAGAGGAGCGAGAAGATCGACGCGAGCAGCACCGACCACACGATCACGATCGTGGGGATCTTGGCGTTACGGCCACCGAGACCCTTCATGAAAGGGTAAAGATGCACAATAACCCAGAAGGCAAAGAAAAGTTTTCCGAAGAGATCTCCCCACTCCGCGGTTCCCGAGTTCATCGCGACTGCGACGCCCGCGACAATCCCGAGGATGTTGAAAATCATCAGGAAAAGAGGCGGGATGAGCAGCGACGTCCACTTGAAAAGGTACAGCTCAGCAAATTCGCCATCCTCGGCCTGCTTAGCTGTCACCGTGAAGTTGGTGTCGATGCCAGCTAGGACTTTCAGCATGCCCTGGAAAACCGCGAAAAGATGTGCCGAAACCCCTCCGATGACCCAGAATTGCTCGTTACGCCACCACTCAGTCATGCTGACTTTGGACCACCTCATTTCAAGCAGACCCGTTGCAAAGATGCTGAGGAACAGCGCGATGAAGTAGAGTGTGGAAACTGTATCGAGATACGGGATGATGAATTTGTTGGTCAGCAGGCAGATCCCGGGCAGCATGCAGTAGCAGAGCAGGGGGAACGACGTGAACGGGTAAACGACGGTGTTTATGTAAGAGAGTCTCTGAAGCACCTTCAGCCTGTTGCCCTTCCACCCGTACCAGATCGGGCAATGGCGGGACAGGAAGATTTCCACTGACCCCAGAGCCCACCGCAGCACCTGCTGCAGACGATCCGACAGATTAATAGGCGCTCCTCCCTTGAAGGTGGCACGCTTCGGCTTGCAGTAGATCGAGCGCCAGCCGCGCGCGTGCATCTTAAAGCCCGTGAGAATATCCTCCGTGACCGATCCGTAGATCCAGCCAAGCTGAGGGGAGGGATAGTGCGGGGTAAAAAGGGGGGATGAGGGCATTAGGCTTGGAATATGAACAGCGAAGGGAAGGGAGGCGAAAAAGGGAGCACAAGAGCCAGAATGGGAGAAGGGGGAATAGCATTAGAGGTATGAGCAGCTGAGGTGATTCGACTCCGTCTTAGCGTACCTCCTTGCCCCACTCCGTCTTCTCCTCGTAGCCGCACGAGATGACGTGGATGGCCTCCTTAAGAGTGGACCCGGGACTGGCAGAAGCCACGCCGCCGCCCTCCTCGTGGAACGTGGAGAGCACAAACACGGGCGACTGGCCGAACTTCTTCTCGAACTTCTTCAGGGCGAGGAGACTGTCTCCCTCAACTGCAAGGCGGCCAGAAAGGAAGGGAAGCAGGAGAGGAGTACGCGGGGTGAGTGGAATGTGTAGAGCGCAATGACGGGCGACTTCCCACAGCACAATGCGTGCGCACCCACCCACTTCGCCCCAACAAACCCTACAAAGAGGCCCTCCTAACCCACTCACGCGCCCACCCACCCACCCACCTACCCTAACAGACCCTCACTCCCCATCGTCATCTCCCTGAAGGCCTAGTCCAGGATGTCCCTCTGCTGTCCGACTAGCCCAGAGAGAACCGAGGGCCTCCGTCCCATTTGTTCTTACCCATCCCAGCACTCACCATCGTCATCACCCAGGAAGGCCTCCGCCCCGGGGGGGAGGGGGGTGCCGTCCGCCAGCTTCTTTCCGCCCTTCCTCCCGCCCTCCTTCCCGCGGTCGCCCAGGCAGCAGCTGAAGCACGAGCAGCACAGCGCGCACTTCGACTTCTTCTCCTTCTTGGGAGGCTCATAGCCGTACAGCGCGTGGCGGCGGAAGCAGCAGCCGGTACCCACGTAGCAGGGGCCCTGGATGCCGTCAAGCCCGGGCAGATTGATCTGGCAGGGTGGGAAGGGGTTTAGAGAGATGGGAAGGGGTCAGGATATCGGAGGCTTAGCACAAATTAGAATCGCTCATGCAGGCCTTCTAGGGTGAGGTGTAGATGTGAGAAGAGTGGTTGTGAGTGGGTTTTTCGCCCTCGGTGAAAAAAAACGGTGCACATGTGAGATACAAACTGACTTACATCGAAGAAGACTGTGTTGTGGTTGGCGTAACGATCGTTGGGGTCAATGCCATCGAATCGCTGAGGAAATTGCACGTAGCAAGTCTTCTTGCCAACATTCGGATCCATCATAAAGCACATCGCCTCTTTAAGAGCCTTGCTGTCGTTGATGTAGTGATCGCAATCCAGATTCAGCATGTACGGCGCGTTCGACAATATCGCGGACACGCGAATCAGCGCGTTCATCGCACCGGCCTTCTTGTGGTGGTTGTAACCCGGGCGCTTTTCGCGAGAAACGTACACCAGTCGCGGGAGCGGGCTACCATCCACGTCAGTTCCGCCGCTCGGGCCGAGAAACACTTGGATCATGCCTGGATGGTCGCGGGATTTGTTGCCTGGCCACGGCGTGCCGTCCTGCATGACCCAGCCGTCGTCGGGCACCTTGAGGGAGCGCGCGACGAGCGCGTTAATGCGGATCTTAAACTCCTCATAGTCCCTCTGTGACAATAAGAGGGGATACCCGGGAGAGGCGGGAAGGGGTAAATTGGGAGCGGGAGGCGACAAGGGGCGAAATAGGTGAGCAGAAATCTGGATGATTCGTATGCGCCTTCCCATCGGAATTCGGGCGGCAAAATGCATTGACGAAAAATAAGCGGCGAAATTGACGACTCTGCTAACCCCAAGTGTGTAGCAATTCTTTTCATATTTTCGCCGGCTGAGCAAGCAGGAGGAAGTTCGCAAAGCGAAGCCGCACCTTCATTTGGCGACGATCCTTGACGAAATCCTGGTCGACCTTGTCCTTGAGGTAGTCAACTTTCTGCGTGAAATACACTTCGGGTGCCCGCGGCTCGACGTTGTACCTCTTCGCGAAAGGAACCCAGCGCCTCGCAAATTCCGCAGTTTCGCCCATCGCGTCGAAGGTCAGCATCGCGCCACCATCGTCGTGCACGTATGCCGAAACTTTTTCGACGGGATAATCAAGGGACAGGATCGAGAGAATCGTGTTGGCCGTGGTGAGCGGGGGCTCCTTCTGCGGATCCACCGTCGATACGAAAAGATCGACGGATGACAGCTGCGAAGGCTCGCCCTTCCGGTCAAAACGGAGCGACAGACGGTCGAGATAGGTCTCTCGCTTAATCGGCATCCACTTGGGGAACTGATCGAGAATCCACGAAAACGCGAACCAGACTTCGCAAATAACCGAAATAAGCCACAGCCACCACGCGCCGTCGACGGGGTTCAGGCACCGCCAGCGAAGGAAGAAAACGAGCACCGCGAGCCGAATCACGATAACCAGACGGTACGGACTGATGAGAGCTGACGGATAATGAACCTTGCGCGACAGAGGCTGACGGGATTCGTCCATCGACGGGAGATCGCCTTCGTCGGTGGTGCCTGGGGGAGCGTCGCCGCCGCCGCCGCCGCCGTCGCTGACCGCCATGCGACCCTGCTGCTGCTTCCACGACTCCACGCGATCCTTCCAGACGACGCTGCCGTAGCCGTAGCTGGGGGCACGCAGCTCCACTGCAGGCAGGAGCGAAAGAGAAGATAATGATTTAGTGGAAGCGTATATAATTTCTCCGAAACCCTAGAGGTAAATCATTAGTCAAAAGCAGCAGGCACAATCTATTCCATAGTGGGAGTGCATATGCTTTCTTGGATTCCCGTTCTTTTGAGCAGGCTCCAATGCCTGTTTTGATACTCTTGCTGTTTTAATAATATCGACCGTTCGGTTTCAACTTACTGGCCATGTCGTTGGTGCTGGGCGTCTGGCTCGGCGTACGGCTGGGCGTACGCTCGTACTGGTTGTACTCCGGGGGCGGAGGAATCGTACCGGCCGGCACCATCGCACCCGGGTTGTACTCCGTCGCAGCAGACGGATCGGGGTTGACCTGAGTGGAAGTCAGCATCGGGTACTGCGACGACGACTGCGCGTTGTGCGACGCGTACGACGCGTACGACGTTGAAGGCACGTCCAGCGATGCTCCGCCCCTGTCGCCTCTACGCTCGCTCCTTTCGTCGTCGTCCTCATCTTCGTCGTCATCGTCGATGCGCGGGCTCCCTGTGCGAACAAAGGACAAAACACGGTAAGAACGGAAGTTTGGAAGGAGGCAAAGCGGCTGCCCTCCTTGCGCTCGTACTCGTAACAGGGGCGACACACGGGGTACGCGTTACAGTCATGCCGCATTGAGTCATGCCGTACCCTTATAACGCTTGTAAAACGTCTTGCACTGCGGGCACGCGCGGCTGCCCTCCTTGCGCTCGTACTCGTAGCAGGGGCGGCACACGGGATACGCGCACTCGTGGCATGCGACGAAAATCCCGCCCTCCACAAATTGCCCCACGTCGTCGCCGCAGATCTGGCAGACGATCGGATTGAACGTCGGGTTGTGCGACTGCGGAGAGAAAGGGGGAGATGCAGCAAAGAGTTTAAACTGAGTCGGCGAGGGTGGGAAAAAGAGACGACCTAGTGGAGTGAGTCGCTGGCTGGAAACCCGAGGAGCAGAGGAAGGCTCAGGTGCGCTAGCTCAGAACGCGGTTGGGCTCACGCAGAGCAGGCAGCAATTGTCTTGAATCCGTGGAAAGGTCTGTTGAGAGCAGATTGTTTAGCGAGAGGGGGCGGGTGTTTACCACTTGAGAGTCCTTGCGGATCACGACTAGGTGGTTGCGGTTGTGGCTGCCCGCCACGAGGCCGGTGTTGTGCTCCATAGTGGCCCCCCAGCTCACGGACGGACCTGGCACCTCCTGTCTACGACTCCAACACGGAAATAGCACTTCCTGTCTAGGGAAATTGAATCTGTCCAAGCTAAATTCGAAATGTCGACTCTCAGTCGGCTTCACAGGCAGATAGCAGCTTTTGGCTGCCTCGCTGAGTGAATTGTGGTTTCCAGTCCCAATATAAGAGGAGGCGGAAGCGGGGAACTGGGAGGAGGTTGGGGCGACAAGGGTGGCTGCAGCCTTGGGATTGCCGGAGAGGTCAGAGCTGCACGAGGGGCGACTTCCCGAGTCCCTCCCCGACTCCAGCTCTAGGGGTGGGTGGGGCGAGGAAGTGAGAGCAGATTGAATCACAGTTCGAATGGAGAGTTCAAACATGCGACTCGGAATAGACGGGGCGCGAACAAGTGACGAGACAGATCGGACGCGCCAGGGGGAGTGACTGACCAATCGGAGAAAGCTCTTGACGCCGCATGATACGGTGGAGATGTTCGCGTGCTCGACCATGCGACCCAGGGTTATTGCGTCTCGGTCGCAGGGCATATGCTGCGATGGGTTTAGCGAATTCGGATGGATGGCACAAGCCGAGCATGGTCAAGGGTTGATGACACTTCGCGAGAGGCAGCTGTTGCGAATGTGTCTGTACGACTCAGACGACGCGTTCAAATACAGCAACCAATGTGAGGGCACCATGTCAGCTCCGGTTGCGCCTGTGACTTTGTGAGCTTGACGATAGTGCGTCGCAACACGTTTTATCGAAAAGGACGACACAAACGGGGGGGCGGTACGTAGGGGCGACTTGGCAACTCAGCGACACCTAGGCTTTCGTTATGCAATTTGCTTAATTCAGTCATAATGTAGTCCTTAGCAACTACCACACCGACGTTATACAGAATGGGGATAATACCTGATAGTTGGATGCAAACTGCTGTAATTTCATTCATTCCTCGTTTATTTTCCTCAATATGGATAAACGAAGTGCATTAGTAGTTTTACTAACAAACAATCAAGCGTACACAATATATATATATATGTATATTCTCCACCCACAATGTACACAACAGGTTGAGATTTCCAGTTTGACCTGATAACTTCTACACAACAAATCAAGCAGCAGCGAAGCACTAAGAATGCACAAATCAGGTGATGCCTGGTTCAACTCATACAAAACGAACCACATTGAGTTGCAGAGCTGGTTAGCATGAGTGTTCCACAGATTTTCCTTCCACACATACTGTCGTACTCCGTCAGTCATACGTCTGCCTCAACTGCATCTCTGTCTCACTCTTCCACGTGGCGTGCGATGATTGGCCCTTCATTCGCTTGATTTTCTCCTTATCCTTCACCTTACTATCCCCTTCCCGTTTCTTCGCTTTCTCTCTGCCCACTTCCACATCAGCGCCTCCTGCTGGCTTATCGCGGCAAATTGGGCAGACCACGCCCTGCCCCGAAGAAAACGTTTTGGGCACTTGGCAGGTAGGGCAGATCCTGCAACCAATACCGGGGGAGAATAAGAATGGATCATTCGCACCTTGCCCCAAAGCCCACAACTGGCCACCTCCTCTTCCAAAACTACTCAGTTCCGCTTCCCCAAAACACCACCCCCCCCCCCCCCCCCCCCCCCAAATACAATCCACCTCAGCTTATCAGCCGCATCGGCTTCAGGTGGCATGGACACGCCAAAATGCCTTGCCATGGCAGGGGAAGGTGGATCAGTCGCATCTGGGCCCCCAGCACCAGTAATACCCATCTCCCCCCCAAAGGTTGCATCATTCACACTCGACCACCTTCGTTTCTGAAGAACTACTCATTCTCCCACTCTCCCCCCCCCCCCCCCCCCAAAAAAAGTTGCATCAGTCACATTTGACCCACCTTTCCACCTTCGTTTCTGAAGAACTACCCTTTCCCCCCCTCTCCACCTCCCCCATCCCCGAAAAAGAACCCACCTGAGCAAATCAGCCGCATCGGCTTTAGGTGGCATGGACACGCCCACTGCCTTCCTGCCACCTGGCGCATTCCCATTTGCCGCGTTAGCTCCCTCGGATGCCTGAGTACTCCCCTCCTCCTCTGCAGCAGCAGCAGGGGAAGTGGCGTTTGGATTTCTCACGGGCGCTGCGACGATCTCACGGGCTGAAAGGGGAAGCGCATGGGGACAGGAAAGGAGAGGAAAGGAGAATGGAAGGGAAACCGCAGCAGGGGCAGCTACTGCTGCAGCAGGGGCGTTTGGGTTTCTCACGGGCCCTGCTACGATCTCACGGGCTGCAAGGGAGGCACATGGGGACAGGAAAGAAGAGGAAAGCAGAATGGAATGGAAACCGCAGCAGGGGCAGCAGCAGGGGCAGCAGCAGGAGAAGCGGCGTTTGGGTTTCTCACGGGTGCTGCGACGATCTCACGGGCTGAAAGGGGGAAATGGTGGGATGGGAAGAAGGGCTAAGTCAGGCGACTGATAGATAGACGAATGGACGCATGATAGACGGAGGAATGGAGGAATGGAAAAGCGCTTTCCATTCATCAGCCGCTTTGAGCAGTATCAGGGGCAGCTGCTGCAGACGGGGCGTTAGGGTTTCTCACGGGCGCTGCGACCATCTCACGGGCTTGAAGGGGAAGCACATGGGGACAGGAAAGGAGAGGAAAGAAGAGGAAAGAAGAGTGGAAGGGGAACCGCAGCAGCGGCAGCAGCTGCTGCAGAGATGGCGTTAGGGTTTCCCAAGGGCGCTGCTACGGTCTCACGGGCTTTAAGGGGGAAAACATGAGACAAAGAGATGTAAGAGTTTGTAGGGTTATTGCGAGGGTTACCACACGATTTCAAAATTCTATGAATGAACTCACCCCAGTTTTGAGGCGCCTCAAAACTAAAGTCATGAGACAAAGAGATGTAAGAGTTTGTAGGGTTATTGCGAGGGTTACGGTACGGTTCAAAGAGATTTTGTGAATGAACTCACCCCCACCACCGACGCCTCCTGCCTGTCTCTCTCTGAGCACAACAGCAGCAGGAGGCGCAAAGGCAACAGTGGCAGCAGAAATAACTCTAACCCGGCCCCCCCAATCACTCACCCACACCACCGACGCCTCCTGCCCGTATCTCTCTCAACACAACTGCAGCAGCCACACTAAAGAGGTACACAACAGCAGCAGGTAGTCTAGGGGCTAAAGTTACAGTCAGAGGATTAGGATTAGGGTTTAAAAATACTCTATAAACTCACCCCCACCACCGACGCCTCCTGCCCGCCTCTCTCTGAACACAACAGCCGCAGGAGCAGCCGCAGCCGCCCCAGCCACAGACACAATGCCACGTGGCATGTCCTCATTGGCCGAGCCCATGGCGACGAGCTTGTCAGCGCGTGGTATGTGCATGTGGTGGGCTAATGCTGTTGGCGCAAGGAAGGACGGTGGTCCCTCTACCTGGGAGATCAAAGGACACAGATTGTGTATAGATGGGATGGGAGGGGGGGGAGGAGAGGTATCCCAACGACGTTCTCAGCATGTGGTACGTGCATGTGGTACGTGCATGTGGTACGTGCATGTGGTACGTGCATGTGGTACGTGCATGTGGTACGTGCATGTGGTACGTGCATGTGGTACGTGCATGTGGTACGTGCATGTGGTACGTGCATGTGGTACGTGCATGTGGTACGTGCATGTGGTACGTGCATGGTGGGTGGTACGTGCATGTGGTACGTGCATGTGGTACGTGGCATGTGGTACGTGCATGTGGTACGTGCATGTGGTACGTGCATGTGGTACGTGCATGTGGTACGTGCATGTGGTACGTGCATGTGGTACGTGCATGTGGTACGTGCATGTGGTACGTGCATGTGGTACGTGCATGTGGTACGTGCATGTGGTACGTGCATGTGGTACGTGCATGTGGTACGTGCATGTGGTACGTGCATGTGGTACGTGCATGTGGTACGTGCATGTGGTACGTGCATGTGGTACGTGCATGTGGTACGTGCATGTGGTACGTGCATGTGGTACGTGCATGTGGTACGTGCATGTGGTACGTGCATGTGGTACGTGCATGTGGTACGTGCATGTGGTACGTGCATGTGGTACGTGCATGTGGTACGTGCATGTGGTACGTGCATGTGGTACGTGCATGTGGTACGTGCATGTGGTACGTGCATGTGGTACGTGCATGTGGTACGTGCATGTGGTACGTGCATGTGGTACGTGCATGTGGTACGTGCATGTGGTACGTGCATGTGGTACGTGCATGTGGTACGTGCATGTGGTACGTGCATGTGGTACGTGCATGTGGTACGTGCATGTGGTACGTGCATGTGGTACGTGCATGTGGTACGTGCATGGTCGTGGTACGTGCATGTGGTACGTGCATGTGGTACGTGCATGTGGTACGTGCATGTGGTACGTGCATGTGGTACGTGCATGTGGTACGTGTCTGCATGTGGTACGTGCATGTGGTACGTGCATGTGGTACGTGCATGTGGTACGTGCATGTGGTACGTGCATGTGGTACGTGCATGTGGTACGTGCATGTGGTACGTGCATGTGGTACGTGCATGTGGTACGTGCATGTGGTGCGCCAGGGCTGTTGGCGCGAGGAAGGATGGTTGCGAGGGAGAGTTCATATGAAGAGGGGGGGGGGGGGTTGGGGGGGGATGGAGTGGGGGTTGAAGAGGGGTACGTGCATGTGGTGGGCCAGGGCTGTCGGGACGAGGAAGGATGGCGGACCTTCTACCTGCGAGGGAGAGTTCATATGAAGAGGGGAGGGGGGGGGGGAGTGGAGTGGGGCTGGGTGGTAGGTGCATGTGGTGGGCCAGGGGGCTGTTGGCACCAGGAAGGAGGGTGGACCCTCTACCTGCGAGAGAGAAAGACGCAGACAGATTACCGATAGACAATGGGCGGGCAGGGAGGAAAGGGCATCGCCGCCTGCTTGTCGGTGCGTGGTCGAGAGTGAGTGTGTAATGAGTCTATTTTTGAGTCGACTCAAAATATACACATGAGTCTTTTTTTTTTAGTCGACTCAAAAATAGCCTCATTACACACCTGCTTGTCAGTGGGGCATCGCCGCCTGCTTGTCAGTGCGTGGCCGAGCGTGAGTGCGCCACTCACTCACTCACCACCGCTACTCCCATACCCCTCCTCAACCCCATCTCCCCCGTCTCCAACCGCTTCCCAATCCCTCCCCAACCCCTTTCTCCCCCGTTACCCTTCCCCCCTAGCCCTCCCCCCCCTACTACTCAACCCCCTCCCCATCCCCTCCCCATCCCCTCCCCATCCCCTCTCCACCCCCTCCCCACTCGCTTCTCAACCCCTCGTCAACCCTTTTCTTCGCGCCCCGTTACCCTCCCGCGCAGCAAAAGCTTAGCGCAATATTCCCCGGGTCCCCCACTCGCCGCTTCGAACGCTGCAGCCGCGGACGGCAATCCCGAGGGGCCCATTCCTCTCACGCACTCGCTATCTCCCACCCCCCTCCCCCCTCCGCTCTCTCCCCTCCCCAGCCTGACGCCAGTCACCGCATCTCACCGCTTCGAAAGCTGCTGCAGCGGACGGCAACCCCGAGGGGCCTTTCTCCGGCAGGAATCCGGCAGCCGTCCGTCTCACTCCGCCAATCCTACCGGCCGTCAACGCTCCAGCGTCACTCCTACCGGCCGTCAGCGCTCCTCTCGCCCTTTCCTTCCCGCCATTACCCTCGATATCTTCCCCTTTTTCCGGCTCTGCTGCTTTCTCCGAAGCCTCGTCGTAATCGTCCGAAACTTCCGCGTCGCTTGCCGAAGAATTCGACAAGTCGCCGTCGTGTGCGAACGCGGCGCGCTTAAAACGTTCCTCGTCTTCGTCGGAGTCGTAATTCTGCACGAGCTGGAGACTCATGATCGCGCGACTCGTACTAAATGTCTGGATCGTGCGAATTGGTCTAATTTTGGCTGGATCGCGTGACTCGTGCTAGTTGTGATTTATGTTGCGTGGCTCTTCTTCTCTGGATTTGAGTTTCCCGTCCCAAACCCTGAAGGATTATGATGAATGCTTAGATAGAAGCATTTAGTTTGTCGAGAAACAGCAGGCTTTGCATTCCGTGGTCTTCTAGCGGGGTTGTTATGGGAGAACCCAATTGTACTCGATAAGGCCACGTAGGTGCCCTTCATGTACACTTCTACACTAATGCATTTGGGTAGAACCACAATGCCTTTGATGATTGCACCTCACCATCTTGGCAATATTGTGAGCTATGCAGTGTAGTAGCAATGGTGATACAGTGTCAACTCTCCTACGCGTACAAATCTGGTTTGGTAAACTCTCCTCCACTTGCCTTCTCTCCTCCTCTCCCTCCCCCCCCCCCCAAACCCCTGATTTGGTTGAAGGCTAGGCGGCAGAAGTCCCAAAATACGGTAGCAACAGTCCCACTGTGACAGTTTCTGGGTCAGCAAAGAGCATTTCCGTGTTCATAAGGGTACATTTGGGGCTCGTGTCATCCGGACTTCCGGTCATCATTTGCCCCATTTCGGAGGACCTGAAGTTTAGAAATGCTGGCAAATGATGACCCGAAGTTGGGATGCCACGAGCTCTGAATGTACCCAAAGGCACGAGAAGGCACAGTACGGTAGCTAAGTTTTTTTAACGGTTGGATATAATGATCTCCTGGTTCCGTGACGTCCCGAAACCTTACGCCCTACTTCGGATCGGACACCAAAGATGACTAAAAAAAAAAAAAAAAAAAAAAACTCTAATTTTGCCCCCCAAAAAAATTCCTGAGTCTGAAGGGCAATTTTTCAAAATTTCGCTACTCTGAAATCTCAGTGGCCAAGAGTCAACGAGTCGGAAATACTCAGGGTTAAGAATGTCGACTCTGAGTGTTCAAATTATATTTTATATAATTGTAGGCTTGATAGTTGTGCTACTGCATCCTACTGCAAAGAGGATAACTCCCCTTCTTGTACCTGATTCTCTTCTAGTTCAAACAGCCTTCTCTCTCGATATTCTCGTCTACCTCCTAGCTGAACCTCGCCGCCATAGTCATGGCGGCCTAGCTATCCTACCTTCACGACATGGTAACAGAGCAGGCCGCCCGTCCCGGGCCTGCTCATTACGCTTCCGCTGTGTACTTCCCTGTTTGCCGTCGTCGCGGCCTTCCTGCTGCCTACCGCTGTGGCATCTTTTCCAAGATGCCGCGGCGGCCTTTGTGTGGTGTCGTCCCAGCATCGACGAGCAGCTGCGGCATCGACGCCACGCTGTGTTGGCGTCATCGTGGTGCCGCGGCTGTGTCGTCGGCCTGTTGCCGTCGCGCATCACCTGGTGCGGCCGTCGCAGCACACAACCGTGGCGACCCCGTCAACGTCAGGCCGTGGCGGCGTGACGGCGCCGTCGTGCTGACGTCGCGGCGTCGACGTCCCGCTGCAGCGTCGATGCTGCTCTTGGACGGCGCCGTTGGGCTGCAGCCGACCGTGCGACGCCAGTGACGCTGCCGCCGCCCACACGTCGCCATTCGCCCCTCCTCCCCGCCCCACCCCTTCTCCTTGCATCTCCACTTCCTCCTGCCGCAGCTGCTGTCTTCGGCTCGGTTGTCGCCAGCCGTGCCACACCGCCGAGAGCCCTCAGCCGCCGCAGTCGCCGCCTGTCCTCCTCGATATAGCCGCCTTGAGCACGAGCTCCGCCACTGTCGTCATTGAGGCCGCCCATGTCATAGGATCGAATGTGTCGAGGAAAGGTTGCCCTATCGATCAGTACAAGGCGCTTTTATACTTCCAAAGTACATCAGGTAACCAGGTTTATCTTATCCCAAGGGAATAGACCCTTCTAGAAAATAGAATCACCCTGCGTATAGCCACGCAAGGCTATTGGCTTAAGGGATTACGCTAGATAGAGCGCATGAGTACATCCCGAGCTTGGTCGGTGATATAATGAAAATAACCGGATAAACCAAAGGATAATGGAAAAGGAGAAATATGAACCCAAATGGAATGAGATAAAAAGAGGAATGAAATGGAAAGGGAAGAGAATGGAACGGGGTCGTACTCTCACACTTCCCCCCCTAAAAGCTGGGTGGTCGACGTAACACCCTGCTTTACAAGGTAGTCGCGAAGAGGACGACGAGCGTGGTCCATCTCGGATGCAGAGACCCAGCTGTCCTCGGAAGGATCATAACCCTCCCAACGGATGAGAAGCTCCACGGTGCCATTCCGTCGACGGCGGTGAGCAAGCACGGACTCGACCTCGTACTCGGGTTCATCATGGACGAGGACGGGCGGCGGTGGCGGCGGTTGGCGTCCAGAGAAGATCGCGTTGGGATCGCGGTAGGGTTTCAAGAGTTGGACATGGAAGGCGTTGTGAATCTTCCAGGTAGCTGGAAGGCGTAAGCGGAAGGTAACAGGAGTGACCTGTGCTTCAACGAGAAAGGGCCCGCAGAAGCGAGGTCGCAATTTGGATGGGAGATGGCTGATGTCAAGATTGCGCGTATTGAGTAGGACTCGGTCTCCCACGGTGATGGTGTGGTCTGTGTGGTGGCGATCGGCCTGGCGCTTCTGTTGCTGCTGAATGTCGAGAAGGCGCTTGTGGGTCCGATCCCAAAGTTTGTGCATAGTCGTGATGAAATCATGAGCGGGTTGGACTGTGGCTGGTATGTTTGGCTGTTGAGGTGTGAGTGGGTGGCGTCCATAGCAGAGGAAGAACGGCGTCTGTCCAGTGGCGGCGTGAGTAGCATTGTTGTAGGCAAACTCCAAGACGGGCAGATGCAAGTCCCATTTGGAGATGTCGTCGTTGCAGGATGCGCGGAGGAGTTGCTCCACAATTTGGTTGAGGCGCTCGGTCTGTCCATTTGTCTGCGGATGGTAGGCGGATGACATGGCGAGTTTGGTTCCGAGTAGAGACATCAGTTCTTTCCAGAATTTGCTGGTGAACTTAGAGTCTCGGTCGGAGATGAGTGTGGTTGGAATGCCATGTTGTGAGATGATGTAGCGAACAAAGAGTTGTGCCGTCTCCTCGGTGCGTGCTGTCGTGTGTGTCGGGATGAAGTGTCCCATTTTGGAGAACTTGTCAATGACGACGAGGATCGCGTCATGACCGCTTGTGGTAGTTGGTAGCTAGGTGATGAAGTCGAGGCTGACCACTTGCCATGGCTGTTCTGGGACAGGAAGAGGCTGTAGTAGTCCTGCCTTTTTCTGCTTGCTGCTCTTCATCCGCTGACATGTAGTGCACGAGGTGAGGAATTTCTGTACGTCATCTGCCATGTGGGGCCAGTAGTAGTGTTTGGCAATACCGGTGAGCGTCTTGTTGCTACCGAAGTGTCATGCATACAGGACGTCGTGGTATTCTTCGAGTAGTAACTGGCGCAATGGAGGGTAATTAGGTACCCAGATCTCCGTTGATCCTTTCTGGTACGCGATGTCGTTGTCCCACAGTAGTAGATGTCGCTTCTGTGCCAAGGGAATTTCGGGGTCGATGGTATACCCGTGTGTGAAGAGTCCCTTGAGTAGTGGATTCATCCCTTCAATTTGGATAGCGGCAACGTGTGCAGGCCGGCTAAGCGCATCTGCTTTGTTTTTATGTCCAGGCTTGTATACGATGTCGTAGTGGAAGTGTGTCTCGAGGAAGTCGATCCACCGAACCTGTCGTTTGGAGAGGCTTGGTTGCGTCTTGAAATATTTTAGGCTGCAATGGTCGGTGTAGACTTTTGTATTGCGTCCTTGGAGATAGCATCTCCATGTTTTAAAGGCGATGATGATAGCAAGGGCCTCCTTGTCGTGTATCGGGTAGTTGAGTTCTGCCCTGTGTAATTTCTTGCTGAGATAGGCGATTGGTTGCAGTCCATTCCCCTGGTATTGCATCAAGACTGCTCCCGCTGCCTGGTCCGTGGTGTCAGCTTCGATGACATAGTCGCGTTCGGGGTCTGGCAATATGAGTAATGGTGCGGACGTGGTGTGAAGAGTACTGGGGCACCGTATGGTGAAGTGGATGGTCGGATGAGTCCTTTGGCGAGGAGATACTTGATTTGCTTTTTCATGTCGGCTAGCTCGGTGGGGCTGAGCCGATATGGTGCTCGGAAGGTCGGCTTCGAACCTGGTTCCTCTACGATCTCGTGTTGGTGCGTTCGGTATGGCGGTAGCTTGTCCGGGAGGTCGTCGGGGAGAATGCCTTGGAACTCCTTTAGTAAGTCCTTGATTTTCCCTGGAGGTTCCGAGGTCTTCTCTCCGTCAGTTTCCACCTCTGTTGGATACGGTGGAATCCGGTTTTGGTTCGCTTGATGTCCTTCTCGAATCTGGCGAGTGTCTCCACTGGGATATCTCCTGTATCGTCCTAGTTGGGTAGCTGGACTCTTCTTCATTTGTTGTAGATGCTTGCGGTGCGGTTCACCCAGTTGATCTCGGGGTTGAATCGTTTTAGGAAGTCACGCCCGAAGATCAGATCAAGCCCTTTGATGTTGGTAATGGGGAGTGCAGGTTTCCAGCGCAGTGGTTCGATTTGTAGGTGTAGCACTGCTTCGCCGTATACTGGTAACTTGCTGCCATCCACCATCGTTGAAGAGAATCCTGAAGGCTTGTACTCTTCTCGAAGTCAGTCGATAGTTGCCTTGTTGCATACGGTGTGCGATGCTCCGCTGTCCACGAGTGCTTGGAGGCGTCGTCCTTTGCAGATGACCTCGAGCACGAAGGGCAGGCGTTGCTCACTGTACCCAAAGATAGTTTCATTGATTGGGTCATAGGGTACATCCCAATGTTCGTTGCTTCCTACTCCTGAGCTGGCAGCTGGCCTAGGCTGCTTGGAGAAAGGCTCTTCTCCTAGGCCCGGAGTTTCCGTGACGATTGTTCTTGTCGTTGACGAAGTTGCCGAGTTGGATGCATCCGAAGAAGGAGTTCGGGATTTTTGCAGCTTCTTGTAGACCCCTAGCTTCCTTTTGAGTTGCTTCAGCTCCACCGACGTCTTCCCTGGGGAACGGGTAGTCGCTGTGGGCTGGTGCCGGGAGAGGACGTTGACTCCGTGGAAAGGTCGGCTTCTTTCCACACTCCTTAATTTGGTCCCCAAGTTCTCCGGTACCGGTATGATCTCCACAATTTTATGCTTCTTCTGGAGTCCCTCCCGTAATTTCTCCAAGGCTCTAGCCCCTCGAGAGTTATAAGTTTTCATTAAAGCATTTTTATAAGATAACTTTAACGAATCCATATAATATTTTGGATCTTCAAGGAGTTTCCCCGTCTCGGCAGGGTCCTTTTTCGCGGAGTTAGATTTTTCCTCGGCGAATTTTTATGGCAAGGGTGGAGATTTTTCCCCATCATTTTCTCCTGTTCGCGTCGAATCAGCTGCGTCGAAGTTGATTTTTCCGGAAGTCCGCGGCCGCTTTCGGATCTTTTCTTTTTCACCAGCTAGATCTTTTCTTTTCTTTTTTGGGCTTCTGATTGGCCGAAGGATTTCTGCCACTATTGCGTGCCCCATACTCAGCGCGAGCGGCTTTCATTTTGTTGCAGTCGAAGATTCGATGACCCGGCACCCCCGAAAATCACACGTGAAGTTGGCGTTTCTCGGACGTGGCCGCCCTTCGAACCTGTCGACTTCCATCGGGTCGGCGAATGTGGGGTGAGCCGAGCGGTCGCCCTGTCGCGTACTGCCGACGTGCGTCCGTCGTGTCCCGGCGTTGACCATGTCGAAGCGTTCTGCGGCCGATACGACGTCACTGTAGCTCGCGTAATTCGTCGCTGCTATCTTTCGTTTGACTTCGGTCTTCAGCCCGGCGAGGTACGACTGTACTTTTTCCCCTTTGGTCAGGTCGGGAATTTGGTTATAAAATTCCTCCATCTGCTGCGTGTACTGCGTTACACTCCCGAACTCTCGATGTCGATGATTTTTTTCCCGGGCAAGGAAACCCGAATTTATCGGCTCGAAACGTTTTAACGGGTCAGTGCGGAACTGCTGCCACGTGGCTTCGCCGTGGATGAAGGTGCTGTTACCGCCGGTCCACTCGAGGGCCGGCCCTCGCATCAGTGTCGCCGCGAGTCGTACGCGTTGACCGCCCCAGACTGGCGAGCTCCATCCGACGGCTGCAAAGTAGATCTCCATGTCGGCGATCCATCTGCCGACATCGGAGTTTCGATCGCTCGGATCGAACGGCTCAGGTGGGCATGGTTTCGGAGCCTCAAGAAACTGCTGCGACAGCTGCGTCGTCGCCGTTGTCGTTTCGTGTTGCGCTCCGGCGAGTCGAGTTACTCGCTCGAACTCGTTTCGCCACGCTTCGCGATCCGCTTGCACCTCCTCCTGAAGGGCTGCGATGCTCGCGAAGAGCTACTGGGTAACCTCGGCGTTGTCTAAGGTCGCCATCCTGTTCAAAACACGTGCGGAGGGGGTAATTCGAAAAATCACGGAGCTGGTGCTTACCAGAATCGGCGTCGAATTGGTCGCCCCCGGCGATTTTTCGAGGCAGGTTTTCCCGCTGCAGCTGCTTTGTTGAGCGCGGCCGAGTAAGAAAAGCTCTGATTACCAAGTGTCACAGGATCGAATGTGTCGAGGAAAGGTTGCACTATCGATCAGTACAAGGCGCTTTTATACTTCCAAAGTACATCAGGTAACAAGGTTTATCTTATCCCAAGGGAATAGACCCTTCTAGAAAATAGAATCACCCTGCGTATAGCCACGCGAGGTTATTGGCTTTAAAGAATTACGGCATGATTACGCTAGATAGAGCGCACCAGTACATCCCGAGCCTGGTCGGTGATATAATGAAAATAAGAGGATAAACCAAAGGATAATGGAAAAGGAGAAATATGAACCCAAATGGAATGAGATAAAAAGAGGAATGAAACGGAAAGGGAAGAGAATGGAACGGGGTTGTACTGTCACAGCCCAGATGCGGCCAGCTGCCTCTCGTCCGGGGGTGTCATCGCCTAGCACGAGGGGTCGATACCCGGCTGCTCACGAGAATGAGGGTGTCCTGGGTTAGGGGGTGTGTGTGTGGGTTGAGTGGGCTTGCCACTACCAAGCCTAGGGGGTGTGTTCAAACTATATTTTATATTATTGTAGGCTTGATAGTTGTGCTACTGCATCCTACTGCAAAGGGGATAACTCCCCTGCATCCTTCTTGTACCTGATTCTCTTCTAGTTCAAACAACCTTCTCTCTCAATATTCTCGTCTACCTCCTAGCTAAACCTCGCCGCCATAGTCATGGCGGCCTAGCTATCCTACCTTCACGACACTGAGTCCTGCGCTCAAGACGAAATCTTGTATTTTCCGAGTTCACACCAGGCCTCACGATTGGTTTTTGGGTACCCTGATTGCTCAGTGTCAGGTTCCAAAAAGAAACTTTTCATCAGCCTCTTCACAAAAATTTGCGCTGATTCAGCAGTTTTTCCTAGCAAAAATTCGCCTTTTCATCAGGGTCGTATACAAAGAAAACATTGATTTGGCAACAAGGAGAGAGGATTTCACTTTTTTATTTAGTTGCATTCATCTAAGAGTGAACTACGCATTCTAATAACAGTCGTTCCTATTAGGCGAAATTCTCGGCAGCTACCTGTTTGGTCAACTGAAAGTCCATCAAAATGTGACCGTCCCGTTTGATTGCGATCGTTTCGACATTTTTTTACCATTCGATGGTCGCAATTAATTAACGTTCACGATCGATCAACCGAGGCACTGCAAGGGCACGAAGTTTCTCCCCCCTCCCCCTCCATTTTTGAATCCCCCCCCCTCCCCCTCCGTTTTGCTTCCCCCCCCCCTCGATTTTGATTCCCTCCCCCTTTCACCCTCGGATTCGATTCCCCCTCCCCTCCTTTTCGAATCCCCCCCCCCCCTCGGGGCCTATTTTCTGCGCGACACAAGGTCACGTCACTTCGGATCAAAACTGTTATTGCTAGGCAAATTTGACTGGCAAATTCTCCAATGACACGAAGTTGCCTGACATAGTGTCACGTAGGAACACTCCCTCAATTGAGCCGTGGACAGTGTGATTTTTTAGAGTTAGTTTCACATCATCCGAGAAATCAGAAGAGAAATTACGCCAGCCAGATATAGCGAAGACCCGACCTACTGCTCCACGTTCTCCCAGCAATGAAATTGTCATTGCTGGAGAAGATGTGGCAATTTGGGTATGCCTACGACTGTTATTAGGCAACCCTGATCGCGTTCTGTGCACCCAGAAAATTCCAAGATGTCCAATTTCCAAATATTGAAAACACAGCCCTCAGGGTGAAAAAAATTTTGTTGCTAATGACTCAGTCAGGCTAGGAATGATTTTCTTGTTACCCCTTTTAGGAACTTCGCAAAATTCGGGTAATAAGCAGGATTGCAGATTGCGGGGGTTTGTGGGATGATTTTTTTTAATGGTTGCAAGGGACTTAGCCGATTTTTTCGGGTTGCAGGAGCTGAGGGAGGGATATTTCTCGCTGTGGGGACTTAGCCGAAATTTCTGGGTCTGCGAGGCGTGTAGCGAAGAAATGTGCTGGGGGGAACTGTCTCTGGCTGCTAGGAATTAGCCGGATTTTATGGGTTGCGGGGCAGGGTGTGTGTGAAAGGACTCGACTCTGGCCGTTGGGGACTTGGACGAAATTTTTTTGTGAGGGCGGGTAGGTGCAGTACCGATATGTCTGTCTCAGGGTCCGTACGTGCTGCGCTTTGAAAACTCAGTATCCGCAAACTGCAAAGTCAGAGATTCTCAGGATTCAAAACCATATAACTCTGAAGGGTTCCGCATTCATAAAATGGCAAGTATGAAAAATCAGGATCGGCCAAAAAATTGGTCTGAAATTTCAGACAATCAGACTAAAATAGTCTGATAAAATCAGCCCTGTCGGACACCCCCTAAAGGCACGAGCTAGCAGAAGGTTTGAATCCGATACTAAACTCGACAACACTACCAAAACGCGGGATCTCACATTGTAAATATCAGTTGTCTAGACAACGAAGGTTATTGTTTTTCCTGGGTCTCTCAACGAGCCTCTTTGGTGATGCTTCCCAGGGGTGACATCCCCTGCAAAGAAAACCGTTGAAAATATCAGCGTCAAAAATAACGTGGGCCAGGTGGTGGTCATGCCTCTCGCTAAGCCCTAGGGGATTCCGTTTGGGGACGGAATCGACCCAGAATTACTCGTTAACGGACAAAATCTACGGGAAACTACCCGTTAGCATATGGATTTGCTGAGGAGCTACCCTTGGTGCTATACTACCGTCCTCATAGACTGAGAGCCTTCGCCACGGCTCAGAAAGAGGCAAGGTAAAAGCTTCAGCATGTGCTATGCCTTAGGAGGTTGGGAGAGTGGAAATCTCCCTGCTCGATTGCCTACAAAACAGCACATAGGAAAGATAGTGCACTCTTAGCGGGGAACTGGAGGGGAGTAGTGGGGGGAAGCGGGTGTTAAAAACAATCAGAACGGAATCCAGAGAAAGTAACCCGTAATGTTAAAGCCCAGATCCCAAATTAGTTCCTCGAATTAAACGCGAGGTAGGTGGGTTGGGCAACTAGTGAGAACAAATGAAATGATTGGGTGCGAGAAATGAAAAGTATATTCATTTCGTGAGTGGTTTCGTGAGAAAGTAGGGGCATGTTGTTTTGGGACTTCAGATTGGGCCCAGCTTGAATCTGACGGCTGAGACGCTGCAATACACGATGTTATAAATTAACCAGAGTAATAGCAGGTAGTGTAATAAAGGAGTCGTAATTTAAGAGTGTCGATACAAATGAGGGCCTAGGCATTTATAGGCACAAACAGGACTAGCCGAGAACCACGCGAACAGGTTGGGGCGGTTCGGTTGGAGAAAGCTACGGAAGCGCCGCGCATCGAGGTTTGGGTTCGCCAAGTGGTTCGGGACCGAAGAAGTTGGTCGAGCCTAGACTTCTGAGAGTCGAGGGCGTATGCGCTGTAGTCAAGCCTAGTAAGGCAAAGGGAATTTCCTTACACCACCCCCTCCTTCCGGGATGAGACTACCCACATCCGGGATACGTCATCGGTGTAAATTGTCCTGAACTACTCTGTGTTCACCGAGCGTAGCTACGGGAACCCAGAGGTCGTCGCCACCCGTGCAATCAACCCATCGTACAAGGAAATCCATGGCTGCTCTATGTCGATGACCATGTATGCGATGAGCAAGAATCTTGGACGGCTCTATCGTGGGTTCGTGTTCTGGGTTGACCGTAGGATTGATGTGTTGACGGTCGAGATTAGTCTCACTTGGAACGAACGGCTGCAGGAGACTGCCGTGAAACAAATCATGAGTTCACTTGTCGGTCAGCAGTTGTAGATGGGCGTTGACTGGTGTCACCATTCAAATAATGCGGAATGATCCGCAAAATCTTGGTTGTAATTTATTCAGGACGGGAATTCTTGGTGTCGAGCAGGACCATTTGCCCAGGGGCAAGTGTTAAGTCTCAGCTTCGTCGATCAGCTTGGTGCTTAGCCTTCTGGTTGGCTTTTAGGATGGCATCGACGGCTTTTCGACGGCCTTCTGGTTGGCTTTTAGGATGGCATTGAAGATTGTCAGATATTTTCTACGAACTGCTGAGATATTGGTGCTGGGTTTTCTATCGGCGACGATAGAGGGGTTGCCGGTTCTATCCCATAACTAAGGAAAAATGGCGACTGAGTGGTCGTGGCTGATGGGGCGTTGTTGTACGCAAACTCGATCAAAGGAAGGGCATCCTCCCATTTGGTCGGGTCTGTGCATATCGTGCAAATCAGCTACTCCATCGTCTAATTGGTGCGCTCAGTATGGCTGCCCGATTGCGGGTGGTAGGCCGTGGACAGATGCAGACGTGTGCCATACTGCTGCCAAGTTTTTATCCAGAAGTTGGACATGAACCTTGGGTCGCCGAAGAAAGTCGTGTAGCCGCACGATGTTCGTGAGGAATAGTTTCGCTATCTGATCGGTAGTAATTGTCGCCTTGCAGGCGGCAAAATGGGCCATTTTGGTCAACCGTTCAACAACGATCAGGATCGCGTCGTTACCGCTTGGACCAAATGGCAGGCTAGTGACGAAATCCATTGTCACTTGTTGCCACGGTCGGCAAGGTGGCTCAAGCGGTTGCAGTAATCCAGCAGGTCGAAGCTGGGAGAACTTCATGCGTTGATACGTGGCACACAAGGTGACATACCGTAGCACGTCTGTCTGTAGGTCGGGCTAGTAATAGTTACAGCTTAGGAATTTGGCGATTTTGTCGATGCCGTAGTGACCCGAGAAATTCGTGACATATGCCTCCTGGATCAGTAGTTCCCATAGGGTACGGTAGGCGGAAACCCAAATCAGATTGGTACCGGATTTTAGATAATAGGCCCCTTGGGGTGACTGTCAATTGAGGATGATTGTTAGTGGCTAAGAATGGGTCAGTACTTTATCCGTGGGTGAATAGGCCAGTTAGCAGCGGATTAGTTTGGGTAATTAGGACGGCGACAATGTGGACCGAGGGGCAGGTCAGTACGCCAGGAATGTTGCTAACCGCTCATTTGTAGGTGGTTCTGTAATGGAAGTTTGGCTCGAGGTAGTCGAGCTAGTAAATCTGTCGGAGATTCAATGTCGGTTGGGCGCGGATGAACTGTAGTGGATCGTCACAATCTTCTTGGGGTCAATTTTAACGTCGTCGATGGAGATCACGCGGCCCCAAAACTCCAGATCGTGTTTTAAAAACTCGCACTTAGAGCCTTTGGTGATGAGGCGATTTTGCAGCAGGAGAGAGAAGACGACCTCCAAATCCTTCAAATGCTGCTCCCTGGTAGTGCTGTAGACTAGGATTTTGTCAAGGTACACGATGACGCATTTGTCCACCATTGGCCTGAAAATCTCATTCATGGTCAAATGGAATGTCAAAGGCACGTTTGTTAAGCCGAATGGCATAGCCGTATAGTCGTAACTTACGTATCTGGTCCGAAACGCTGTCTTGTAGCAGTCAGCTTTGTCCACTCGAATCTGGTGGTAACCGCCTCGCAGGTTGATTTTGGAGAAGAACCGAGCCCTATGTAGTTGGTCGATATCGTAGGCACACGGAATTGGGTAGCGAGATTTGATGGTAACCCGATTCAAGGCGCGGTATTCAGTACACATGCGTAATCCGCCATCTTTCTTTGGGGTGAACTGGATTGGAGCAGCGAACGGAGATGTGTTGGGGCGGACGAACCCTTTCTCAAGCAGATAGTCCAGCAGGTGATGAAGTTCGTCCAACTCCAGCTGAGTCGGCCACCACTGTGTTCGAACAGTCAGTTGCGCGCCGGGCTCGAGCTCGATTTTGTGGTCGTGTAGGCGCAGAGGTGGCAATCAAGCGCGGAGATCATCCAGAAAAATATCAGCATGCGTCAGAATAATTGTGGCCAAATCATCAGGGGCCGCTGCGCAGAGTTTGTCGATGTCGGTCAAATTGTCAACAGCCATAGATGCGATCCATCAAACGGCATACAGCTGCGCTCCTCAAATCATCGCCCGCTTGATAGTTACTGCGCTCACTGTCGACGTGCCTGATTCTTGACTGCTCCATATGGGTAATCGTCGCCACTTGCCACCCGACTTGATGCGACAATCGCCCGTCCGCCAATCAATGCTCGGGTTGTACTCGCGTAGCCAATCGCGCCCCAGCAACATGTCACACCCATCCAGAGTCGTCGCCAACATCTTCGTCGTGAAGCTGAAATTTTTGCCACAGGTGACTCGAACGTGGGGCACGCGCTCCCGAATCGCCAGTGGGGTGTCGTCGACCAACCTCGCGTCGATTCTGGGCATGCAGCGCTCCAGCTGCAATCGAAGTTTCTTCGCCTTTGTCACATCCATCAAATTGTGGCTCGCCCCGCCATCAACGAATATTTTGATTCGGGTGTCGCTAACTCTTCCTTCAACTAGCACAGGGTGATCAACCGGTTATTCAGCCAAGAATGGTCGATAGCCCAAATCGACACTATAACCTGGTGGGGGTGGTGGCGTTTGGGCGACGCAGTCAAGTCAGTAGGCAGCCCATCAGCTACTGACTGTTTTCATTACCCGACTGTTTCTCGTCGTTAGCTAATTTCTTCTTTAGCTCCGGGCAGTCCTTCACCATGTGGCCCGGCTGGTTGCAGTTGAAACAGCGTCCGTGAAAAACCCGGGCTGCAAAGACATCCACGCCGTTGATTGATGTGTGTTGGGGCTGACCTCGAAAACGGTTTCCCTCCCGGAAACGCGCCCTCGCTAGTCCACGTCTTGCGTCCAGTGCATCCGCGATGCGGACGAATTATTGAAGGTCACTAGGGCTTGCAGGACGATCTCTTGCTGAATTTCTAGCTTGAGACCACCCACGTTGATCTCTTGCTGAATTTCTAGCTCGATCTCTCCAGGCGATCGATTTTCTCGTTGTCGCTGAGGCCGCCGACAGGAACGAAGCCGTGTACTCTTGGACAGATCCCAAGTGTCGCCACATCTAAAGCCTTGTGCGAGCGTTTTCGCGCATGGATATGGGCTCGAAGCAGCTCTTCAATGCTTTGCCCGACGCTTTCCATGGGCGGATCGTGGCCAACCCAAAGATCGATTCAGCTTGTGCCGTTGATGAACATTTCTCCCCATCTACCACTCATTGATTCCCTGCCGTGGTTCCTCCCTCGTCCAGATGCATGCCCCACCAGTCAAGTGTCGGTCCCCTCAGCAGTGACACAACCAAGTTGACACATAAAGCATTGTCATGAATACTTGCTGCTATAAAGAAGATTTCCATGGCGAACAACTAATCGCTCAGTGTAGTTGATTTGTCAGTCGGGTTGAACGGTGGCGGCATGGGTGGTTTGATTTTAATGGCCGCCCGCGACTCACTGTGGATTTATTCAACTGCTTCAAGTGTCGCCGACGCCCTCGCTTCATTTGCAGCATCTTCGTCTCGGGTAACAAGCGCCCCTGGCGCGTTTCACTGTTGATGAAACGCAAGTACAGCCGTGGATGAAAAATGGAACCCAGCTTCATTGAATCTCGAGAGCCTGGGCTGGCAAGGCCGATCGCCGCTTTAGACTCTATGACACATTGAATACCAATTTACAAAGTATGGTTTCAACCGTAGATTCAGCAAGAGCAACTTCGCGTCAAATCTGTGGCGAAGCCAAGGTTGGGGCACTATTTATGGGAAAAAAAAAATCATAATTGGGCCCAGTTTGGTTTCGAGCTGACTAATTCAGGGCCTATGCTTTAAGGAATCACATGGAATCAATCCGTTATGTGAACAAAATTGTTGAAGTATACTCGACAGAGTTAACTTATGCATTCCATATATTACACTTAGACATACTAGTAGCGCGATACCTCATATGGAAGGATGCGCGTAATGACGTCAATAGCAGCGAGTCAACGCGTGAACAATAGGTTCGCGCGTACAGTCACCCGAAGGGTCACGCCACTCTCAGTCACACGAGCATTCAGTAGCCATGTCATGCGAATAGTCGCGATACACTAGGAACAGGTACATCCCAAATAGGTACTTCCTAGACCGTAAATAAGCCTATATTACTCATTATTATTATCCTTGTCATTTCAGACATTTCCAATACAAGGTGTAAAGTCTTTTGCTGACTTTCTACTCGTGGTTCCACCAACTCTAGATCCCTAAATACGTGGTTCACTTCAACAAGGTATTCAGAGCTAGTGGAGTTACATGAACCCATACAAGCTGATTTCGATTATGCCCTTAGGCTAAATTCATACATCTATAATTATGTCAGCTGCTTGGACAGGAAATTCAACTATGAATTCTCATACTTCTGATCTTTCTACTGACGATCTATTTGACTTGGCTTCTTTGACGCCTGATCAGTCTACTCAGCAACAACAACAAGCTCCAGCGCATCCTACAGCTTCTATGAGCCTTGATAACTCTAGTTATGCAAGAGCTACTGTTGCCGCTAGGTCTTCAGCCCCTGGAGATGAATCTGCTGGGTCTTCTACCTTCCATGGGCGACTTGCTCAACCATAGCAACAACAAAAACCACAACCACAACAACCACAACCGCAACAACATCAAACGGCAGAAGAAAAACCATTTTCTGCAGAAGCTGTCGTAAATCAAGTGGATTTCCTAACTACTGAAGACCTCCAAGCTGAAGACCTCAACTTACTTTGATGGCCGCGACTTCTATACTTTGGGATTCGAGTTTGAACTCCTTGCGCAATCTTTGAGTATATGGGGATATTTTGACAGCACAATCCGTTATCGAGAGACATGATCGACCGAAGATATCAGGCGCGTTATTACAACTATTCCCTTATGGCCTATACACTACTGGTGCGGAATCTCTCACCTGAGGAGTAGTTGGGAGTTCAGTGTTTCACACCTTCACTTGCTCCAGCCTTCTACGCATGTGTTTACATGCAAAGGTTGTATGAAGCGTAAGATTCCGTTTCACAGAGCAAATTTTTAAGTCAACTTACAGCAATGCAAATGCTTCCAGGAAAAAAAGCTGGCAACCACATCAACAGTTGCAGAAACCTTCGCGACCAGCTTGGCAAGTGCAGAGGAAATCTCAGCAATGAGCTCTTCGTCACTATTCTTTTGGCTGGACTTGGACCCGAATGGAGGCAGTGCAATTCCCTTCTTCGTTCCCAAGGGAACATCTCAGAAACTTCTCTTTGCGCTACTCTGACGGCAGAGCAGCAGGACTTGGACCAGTACAACGCGAAAGGAGGCAAAGCCAAGAGTGGGTTAAGCTTCTATATAGGTGGACCAAGTCAAGGGGAGCAGACAAGAGGGGCATCAAGTTAATGGGAGGAGACAAGAAAATGAGGAAAGGGGCTTCTGCAAGTTTTGCAAATGAGCAGGTCATTATATTGAAGAGTGTCAGAAACTGAAGAGCACGAATTGGGAGAAGTCGGGTGAAGCCGCCCCTCTCAAGACTATCTCGCTGCCTTCAGCTTCTTCAACTCAACCTACAAAAGGCAACGCAATCATTGATTGCATGATTGGACCACATTGGTCGAGTGGTATACGCTACTGGAGCCGACGGGACAATGAAGACAGCGACAGTGACATGGAAGTAGTAGCAACCAACCTACCTCCACGTCTTTGCCCTCGTTCAAAAACTCTAGAACCAGCAGTCATTGATGAATAATAACTAGAGCAGCCTAACGATTTTTCTCGACGCTTGAACGTGCAGTCATACGCCCACATCGCCTAGCGTACGCATCCCGAGCATGTTAACACCTGGTTTCTTGACAACTGCTGCGGTCACCACATGGCTGCTTCAAGTCGCTGTCTTCTCAAGTGGCGAGACCTGCCAAAAGGAGAAAAATACAATATAACAGTGGCCAGCAATCAAGTTATTGAAGCCACTAGAATTGGAGATGTGATACTAGAGTCCGACGACACCAAAGTTCCACTTCACCTCAACAAGGTTCTCGTCGCCACAGGGCTAGGGTTCAACTTATTATCACAAGCGCAGCTGATGGAAAGTGGCATCTGCTTCGTCAGCACCGCCAACACGATGCTAAGGGAGTTGTACCTGGGTGACAATAAGGAAGACAAAAGCAATTTAGTCGGCATCGATGAAATTAAAGACGGCGTTTCTGTTTTGTTGTTTTCACATGTAAAGGCCTGTGGCGATCGTGAGAAGAACGTCTCACTTGCTCCTTGGCATCATCACTGGGAAACGGATCTCCAACGCCAAGACCATTGTGGTCTGAATGTCTTCTGCATTACGCCTCAGCCTTCTCGCACCAACTCCCTCGACGAACCTGCAGCAGAGCCAATAGAAACAACATCAGCAGCAGCAGAAATAGTTCAAAGTATATGGGCATCTTGACATGGCAACTAGGGTTACGGCAATCAAGAACCGACATCATCTATAGTCGAAGAACCTATGGAGGTTGAACGCACATGGGACAAGAAAGAGTTCATCGTACCTGATGCTTTGGTGCGTCGCCGACACCTCGTCATACCTTCGGCTGAAACTGAAGAAGAAGTCGGATTCATCTAGCCTTTTGGCACCGGCCGCTGCGTTAACCATGCGCTAGCGATTCATCTTTCGACGGCCTTCTTCCTTCACTCGGACTTGTACCTGCGTTCAAAAGGACACATGACTACAGCAGAAATGTGGTACAAACGGTTAGGTAATCCCTTACGAGAAGCTCTTAACAATTCGATTTAAAGCCTCGGTTTTCGACAAGGAAGCTCTCCTTTTAACCAACGGACATGAGCTTCGACCTAGCAGCCACCAATCACCCTGCACCATCTGCCCCAGAGCTCACCTGAGTCAAGCTCCATTCCTGTCACAATTTCCGAGTGCTAAAAAGTACTCACCTATGGATATCGTCTTCAGCAACATACTCTTCATGCCGCAAGAAGGCAGAGGATATCAGCGACAACGACTCCCGCTATATAATTACCTTCATTGATGGTGCTGCTTCATATGTCTTGCACAAGAATATCTCTCACAAGTCCGAAGCTCTTGAAGCCTTCAATCTATGGCTGAAAATCGCGGAGGGGCAGAGCGGCATCAAGCTGAAAGAGATCCAGACTGGCAACGGAGGCGAGTAGAACAGCGAGCCGTTCGATGAATTCCTGGTGCGGAAAGGGATACTCAAACGCAAGACTATGCCTTGCGCCCATCAGCAGAATAGAGTTGCTGAGAGATCTAACAGAATGCTGCAAGAGAAGATGCGCGTGCTGCTGCAACAGTCCAGCTTGACAACAGACTTCTGGCTGTTTGCAATGACGCAACCTGTCAGACTACACAACTGCTTGTATTCAATAGCTCTCCCTCAATTCAGCTCGCCAAACATCATGTGGAAAAAACACCCTACCAATACTTGACTTCTATGAGTTTGGGGCTGCATGGTCCAATACAGACCTCCGAGCGCAGCTGTGGGCAGATTTACTGAACGGGCTCGTTGGGGAATACACCTTGGTGTACCCAAGGATGCCTATTCTTGGATAATTTTGGATTACGAAACCCGAAAGGTTTTGAATGTCCGAGACTGCATCTTCTACGAGATTTTTTTTCTTGATGACTTCGAATGTGACAAGGAACATCAGCAGTGGGATCTTGATCGCTACAGTGCCGAACGGAGTTTCGTCACTCCTCAAGACGAAGCAGATGGAGCCGAAGAATATTATCTGCCCAACAGCGCAGTAGCAGGAACTTCTACAGTTCCGCAGCAGCCGAACAATTGTTCGACTCCTATATTCCTTTGACACATGCCAACAACACTGAAACACTGCTCTTCATTCCCCTCTCGGACCCGTTGCATCCTACCACGACACAGGCTGCCTATAATTATGAGGAGCACCTGCACCAACAGAAAACGGATGCACCATCACATGATGGTGCCCCCCATCTGCCATCTGAAATCAATGATGATGACGTCGTTGAAGTTTGCCAACCTCATCCTCGTGGTGACTAATCGACTCTTCAGATCCTCGGACTTGCTGTCGCGATTAAGCAACCAACGACCTGGATCAGGCCGAAAACAGTCAAGCTGGCCCTCTCCAGCTCTGATGCTGACAAGTGGCGAGCAGCTATGGATGCAGAGGTAGCAGCTCTCGAGAAGCGGAAAACATGGAAATTCGTTCCACGTGAAGCAGCACGCGGCAAGAAAATACTTTCGGACATGTGGGTCTTTCACATCAAGACAAATGTAGCAGGCGAACCAAACAGATTCAAGGGGAGATGGGTCATTCGAGGTTTCAAACAAACTCATGGCATCGATTACGACCTGTCTTTTGCTCCGGTCACCCATCATACCTCAATTCGAATTCTTCTCGCCATTGTTGCCAGCCGCCACCTTCAACTTCGCCAACTGGATATTAAAAATGTGTTTTTATACGCAGACGTCGATCCAGATATTTTCGTCAAACTCCCTCACACTTACGGCAACGGCCCCCACATCTGCAAGTTACTTACATCCCTCTATGGCATAAAAAAGGCTCCTTGCCTGTGGCAGCAACATCTTCACAAAGTACTGATTTCACTCGACTTCGTGCAGCTGCCCCACAATCTTGAAATAAACAGACTCGAATTTCGAGGGCATTACATTCTTCTAGTCACCTACGTGGACGACTTACTGTACACCAGCCCGTGCAACAGTCTTCTGGCGCGCATGGAGGAAAGAATCCAAACGATTCTTGAGTTTACAATTTCCTCCAACGTCACCAGATTTCTTGGGTTAAACGTCGATTGCAGCCCCGATGCCATCTACCTTTCTGCAACCAAGTACGCAGAAACACTTGTGAAAAAGTTCGCCATTGCTCCCATCGGCCTCACCACTCCATTTTGTCATATTCCAGCCAATCACACGCCCAATACTACCCCTCTTACCGCCTCCGAGCATCAGCTTTACCAGCAGCAGCTCGGGTGTCTTCTTTTTGCAACCGTTTCGTGTCGCCCAGAACTTGCCTACTTCACGAGGCAGCTCGCACAGTACCTACGCTGACCTGAAGGGGAGAATATGGCTGATCTTCATCAAGCCCTCCAATCTTTCATTTATACTCCTACAATCGGCATCAGCTACACGAAAAATTGTGCAGTAAAGTTTTGAGTGACTGGATACGTTGATGCGGATCACGCTGCTGACCCTGACAACGGGCGTTCACGTACAGGTTTCATCTTCAAACTTGAACCAGGTGGTGTCGTTTCTTGACTCAACGAAACAGGAAGTCATCCCACTTTTGTCAGCCGAAGCAGAATTTGTCGCAGCAAGCTCTGCAGTTCACGAAGGACTCTATCTTCAAAGAAGAGTGGAAGGGGAACCGCAGCAGGGGCAGCAACTACTGCAGAGATTGAGTTAGGGTTTCCCAAGGGCGCTGCTACAGTCTCACGGGCTGTAAGGGGGAAATCATGCGACAAAGATATGTAAGAGTTTGTAGGGTTATTATGAGGGTTACCATACGGTTTCAAAGGTCTATGAATGAACTCACCCAAGTTTTGAGGCGCCTCAAAACTGAAGTCATGAGACAAAGGGATGTAAGAGTTTGTAGGGTTATTGTGAGGGTTACCACACGATTTCAAAGTCCATGAATGAACTCACCCCAGTTTTGAGGCGCCTCAAAACTAAAGTCATGAGACAAAGAGATGTAAGAGTTTGTAGGGCTATTGCGAGGGTTACCACACGGTTTCAGAATTCTATTAATGAACTCACCCTAGTTTTGAGGCGCCTCAAAACTAAAGTCATAAGACAAAGAGATAAAAGCGTTTGTAGGGTTATTGCGAGGGTTACTGTACGGTTCAAAGAGATTTTGTGAATGAACTCACCCCAACCTCGGACGCCTCCTGCCTCTCTCTCTCTCTCTCTCTCTCTCTCTCTCTCTCTCTCTCTCTCTCTCTCTCTCTCTCTCTCTCTCTCTCTCTCTCTCTCTCTCTGCACAACAGAAGCAGGAGGAGCAAAGGCAAGAGTGGCAGCGGAAATAACTCTAACCAGGCCCCCCAATCACTCACCCCCACCACCAACGCCTCCTGCCCGTATCGCAGCAGCCACAGTAAAGAGGTACACAACAGCAGCAGGTAGTCTAGGGGCTAAAGTTACAGTCAGAGGATTAGGATTAGGGTTTAAAAATACTCTATAAACTCACCCCCACCACCGACGCCTCCTGCCCGCCTTTCTCTGAACACAACAGCCGCATGAGCAGCCGCAGCTGCCCCAGCCACAGACACAATGCCACCTGGCATGTCCTCATTGGCCGACCCCATGGCGATGAGCTTGTCAGTGCGTGGTATGTGCATGTGGTAGGCTAATGCCGTTGGCACGATGAAGGACGGTGGTCCCTCTATCTGGGAGGACAAAGGATACAGATTGTGTATAGATGGGAGCGGGGGGAGGAGAGGTATCCCAACGAGCTTGTCAGAGTGCGGTATGTGCATGTGGTGCGCCAGGGCTGTTGGCGCGAGGAAGGAGGGCGGCCCCTCTAGCTGGTAGGATGTGGAGGGGGGGTATGGAGTGACAAGGTAGCTCGGATCAGGAGGAACGACACCCATCTTGTTAGAGCATGGTACGTGCATGTGGTGCGCCAGGGCTGCTGGCACGAGGAAGTAGGGCGGCCTCTCTACCTTGAAGGAAGTGGAGGGGGGGTATGGAGTGACGAGGTAGCTCGGATCAGGAGGAACGACACCCAGCTTGTTAGAGCGTGGTACGTGCATGTGGTGCGCCAGGGCTGTTGGCGCGAGGAAGGATGGCTGCGAGGGAGAGTTCATATGAAGAAGGGGGGGGGGGGGGATGGAGTGGGGGTTGGAAAGGGGTATGTGCATGTGGTGGGCCAGGGGGCTGTTGGCACGAGGAAGGAGGGTGGCCCCTCTATTTGACACACGATAGAGAGAAAGAGAAAAGGAGGGAGGGAGGGGAAGGGAGGGAGTGGAGTGGGGCTGGGTGGTAGGTGCACGTGGTGGGCCAGGGGGCTGTTGTCACCAGGAAGGAGGGTGGACCCTTTACCTGGGAGAGAGAAAGACAGATACATATTACCGATAGACAATGGGCGGGCAGGGAGGAAAGGGCGTTGCCGCCTGCTTATCGGTGCGTGGTCGAGAGTGAGTATGTAAAGAGTCTATTTTTGAGTCGACTCAAAAATAGACTCATTACACACCTGCTTGACACGTAACTTCAAGTTGTTCTGCGACAACCAGAGCGAAATCAAGATTGCAAACAAACCCAATTTCGTCAAGAGTACAAAAAACTATCAAAGTGAGAACTGAATGATGAGTAGAGAGAGAGTACAGGTGAATATACCTAATTGTTGTACCCTCTAAGAGGTGGCCCTATACAGTCAATGCAAACATAGGAGATACTTATGTTTGACACACCCCCTAGACTACATAGGGGCAGGTCCTGAACAAGCAGCTCAGGGTGGCACTACTAGTCCAGCCTCTGAGACAAGGGTCTAAAAGACCAGTCAGAAGGAGTACAGACAAGGCAAGAACAAGACCAGGGCGGCACTACTAGTCCAGCCACTAGGAGAGGACACAAGTCCAGTCTGAGTACACATATAAAGGACAGTACAAAGTCAAGGCCTTAGCAAATGAGAGGCTACAAGAACTAGACCAAGCTGTACACAGTGCCGCTGATGATCTTTAGGCGCAAGCGCCTTCGTAAAGATATCAGCTGTGTTGGCACCTGAGGCCAAGTGTACTACGCGAGCCTGGCGTCGCTGCTGTAGCTCACGCAGGAGGAAGTACCGCAGCTGAATATGCTTCGCTCTGCCCTCGAGTCGAGGCTCCTGACACAGGAGGATCATGGCCCTGTTGTCAGCGAACAGGACCGGGGCAGAGCTAGGCCGCTCACCTAAGTCAGTGAGCAAGAAGGTCAGCCAGCGGAGCTCCTGTGCCGCCATGGCACCAGCGTAGATCTCGGCCTCACAGCTGGACTGGGCAACAGACGAGGAGCGGGTAGCTCTCCACGAGACTGCACCTGAACCAAGGCTGAAGCAGTAGCCCTGGGTAGACCTGAGTGTCTCGGCGTCGTCTGCCCAAGAAGCGTCTGTGTGTCCAGTAAGGACCACTGGCCCACGTCCTCCTAGCACTAACCCCATGCCTGATGTACTAGCAAGATAATGCAAAAACCTCTTAGCGGCAGACCAGTGCTGCGGTCGGTGTCTGCATGTGGCCACAAAGCGACCCAGGATGCTGAGAGGGTATGCGAGATCTGGGCGAGTGCAAGTCATCAAGTACATGAGGCAACCCACCAGCTCTGCGTATGGGCCGCTGGGCTCTACCGACTCCTCAGAAACTGGAGCAGAGAGTCTGTGGTCTACAGGCAGAGGGGTGGGCTGTGCAGAGGAGAACTGAAGGCCGAACCTCTGAAGGACCTGGCGCACCCTGGGTCGGGATGTCGAAAGCGTCTAGGTCACCCTCAGGGACTAGCAGCATGGAACAGAGATGGGGAGCAGCCTCGGACAGGAAAGCAAGCTCGAACTGGCGGTCCTCCAGGACGTCATTGCCGAGGGCAGGAGCACCCCCAACAGACGGAGGACAGGCAGGGTCAGAGACCAGAGCAAAGGCGTACTCAAGGCGGCGAATAGAGGCAAAGTCAGCGATCGCAGCTACCAGAGCGTCAAGGCACGAGACCGGAACAGACGGGTCGGTAACGAGAGAGGCAAGGACCCGAGGAACAAGAGGACGAGCGGCACGAAGGTAGTCAGACAGAGGGGGGGGGGGAACAACATGGGAGGACGGAGGAGGCGACGGCAGAAGGGGAGGACGAGACGCGTGGGAACGAAGCAACATAGGGTGGGAGCGCAAGACAGGGGAGGCAGGACAAGCATGGGAGGGACGGTGAGACCAGACGTGAGACGGAGGAGTCGGGTCAGGAGACAGGGGAGGGGACACAGGGGGGGAACGAGGAGGAAGACAAGCCGGGGACGAGTCCGGTGGAGGGAACACAGGGCCGTACATGGGAAGAGGAGGAGACGGCCGGAGAGGAACAGACGCAGTGTCAGGGGACGGAAGGCCGAGCAGGCGAAGGGCTGACACCGGCGGGGACTGCTGCTGCGGCGGCACACCGCCGACACCGGAACCGCAAGCTGCTCCTCGGCTACCACCGGCACACTCCACGCCAGCACCCCCAGAGGGAACACCTCCAGGGCCCAAAACCCCTCGAGGACTGGTACCACCCCCAGGGGTACCGGGACTAGCACGCACTCCAACGCCAGCACCCCCAGAGTCAACGAACGGGTGCTGCGACGGCGGCGGCGGCGGCAGCGACAACGACAGCAGCGGCGGCGGCGAAGGTGACAACGGCTGCGATAGGAGGGGCGAGAGCGGCGGCAGAGGCGGTGGAGGAGGGGATGCCTGGGGAGGGGCAGCCGGCGAGGACTACGCCGCAGGACCACCAGAGTCAGAAGACTCCTCAACCGGGACCACCGACGGAAGAGGGGTGACGTGGGACACACCAGAGGGGGCAGGACGGGGAGGAGGAGGGGGAGGGGCAGGGACTACCGGGGAAGGAGTGACCAAGAACAGGGGGGGGGGGTAACCGGGGGACCGCGGTGGGGGAAGTGACGGTAGTAGGAGACGGACTCGTCAAAGATGACGTCGCGAGAGTGAAAGAAGCGGTGACACGGCGGGTGGTAGAAGTGCCAGTCGGACGCGTCAAGGGGAAAACCGAGGAAGACGCAGGGAAGGGTGCGGGCAGTGAGCTTGTCCGTGCCGGAGGCACGGACGTGAGCAAGGCAGCCCCAGACGTGCAATGCAGACGCGTCACCAGGAGACCTTGTCCAAAGATGGGTCGGCGAAACCTGCGGCTGCTGGGGGTGCGGCCACAGGTTAAGCTGGTGAGAAGCGTAGCGCACAGCGAACGGCCACAGAAAGTGGGGTGCACCGGCATGGATCATGGAGGTGCGAGCCACCTCCATGACCAAACCAATGCGTCGCTCAGTGACCCCATTCTGCTGTGGGGAGTCCGGTAGGGTGAACGTCTGGGTGATGCCCTCCGCACGACAAAAGCGACCAAGGACACCTGAGGCAAACTCGCCACCACGGTCGGAGTGAAGGCGCAAGACAGGGAGACCTCGGTGGACACGCGCAGAGACAAGCCAGGGGATGAGAGCGGCAGGCACGTCGACCTTCCGCTCCAGGGGAAAGACCGAGGTGTAGCGAGTGAAGTCGTCGACAAGCACAAGGAAGTAGCGCTCTCGACGCGGCCCATGGACGGGGGCGGGGCCCCAGACGTCCAGGTGCAGGGTCTGCAGCGGCGCGGCGGTAGGGGGAAACGAGGAGGAGTGAGGGGCACGGCGAAGCCGACCCTCGACGCAAGGCGTGCAATGTGGGGCTGGGGAGGAGGGAAAAGCGGGGAGAACCAGGGAGACCAAGGACGAGACCATGCTGGGACATGTGATGCAGACGCGGGAGCGCAGGGTGACCTAGGCAGTGGTGCCAAAGGAGAGTCGGGTGAGTGAGGGACCGACAGGAGCAGGTAGCAGCAATCTGGGTAGACGCAGCCACCTGAGGGGGCGCCCCAGCCGGGGGGGTCACGGTATCCAGAGTGAACAGGCCGGACACCGGGTCCCGGGGGAACATGGACAGGGGGGCACCAGTGGTGGCCTCGGTACAGGTGACGAAAACAGCGGGGAGTGGTATGACCGAGCTTACCGCAATCGAAGCCGCGGCGAGGACCGGTCTGGATCTGGTACTGACAATGCACGCCTCCCGAACAACCACCCGGCACACCACCACGCGCCCGACCACCTCCAGCGCCAGGCCACCCGGGCGAGAGGACACTCGCCTGCCTCGTCTGCGGCGGCTGCTGCGGAGGCTGCGGCTGCTGCGACTGGTGCGGCTGCTGCGGCTGCTGCTGCTGCTGCTGCGACTGCGGAGGCGGCGGCTCAGCTGGACTGGGCAGGGTCCCCTCGTCTTCTCCAGCACCAGACGACCGGACTCGACCACCACCCACTCCTGCACCCCCGTCTCCTCCGCCGCGCCCAGCCTTGGGGCGGCGGCCCTTCCCCGAACGAAACTGCGTTGCAGTAGCAGTCTCAGCCCTAGCGACAGAACCGTTGGAGAAGGTACACTGAGCGGGGGCACAACCCTGAAAGATAGGGACCGGCACGGAACCGCTCGCCTGGGTGATGGAGCGGTGGCGGGTCTCAATAACAGTCAGGGTGTCTACAAAGTCGGTGAGGGTGATCTTACCGGGGGGAATGCTAAGGAAGCGGTCGCGGGCGGCGGCAAGGCGGTCAGCGAGGCGGGTGGCAAGCAGGTAGAGGGTAGAGGTAATGGGCGGCTGGTGGGCTCTAAGCTGTGCGTCAGTGTTGGTAGCGCGCCAGGTCTCATCTATCGAGCGCAGGTGGGCAGCTAGGTCAGAGACAGTGGGGAAAGACGCAAGGTCGGGAAAGAGCATCGGGAGGATCAGGCGACCCACCGAGGCAGCAGGAGGGGTGGAATAGCGCTTGATGACAGCATCTAAGTAACCCTGGGCGGTAGTGATGGACCTAAAACGAGGGCGCTCGAACGGGGGAAGGGCATTGCTAATGGCAAGCTGAGCGACAACGTCTCGGGAAAGCCAGACAGAGCGCGCAAGGGCAGTGGCTGCAGTAGACTCGCGCTCAGCGGGTGTGGGGTCAGCGGGCAGAACAGCAAGGGGGTCTGGGCAGGGGAGCGTACCGTCAAGGTGTGCGGAAAGCGGGTGGCCATCCTGCCGATGGCCAGTGAGGTGGCGACGGAGGTCGGCGAGCCACGCCTCGAACTCCAAAGGCTTGCCTTCAGCGTCGAAGCGAAGCTCCGCCGCCATAAGGAGCAGTGCAGGACTGTACAGTGCGGTGCAGTGCGGTGCAGCGCGGTGCAGTGCGGTGCAGGGATGGGGAACCGTACCAGGGAGGATGCAGGGCCGGGGCAGGGACGATGAGCGGGCCGCACACAGCTCGGAGCAGGACGGGCGCGGGGGCAAGAAGCAGCGGGCACCAGGTCGACGGGACGGGCGCGGGGCCGGCTGGGACGGGCGCAGGGGCCGAGCAGACGGGCGCGGAGGTCGCAAGGGCGGGCGCGGGGCCGGCTGGGACGGGCGCAAGGCAGGAGCGGCGGGGCCAGGCAGGCGCGGCGGGGCCAGGCAGGCGCGGCGGGGCCAGGCAGGCGCGACGGGGCCAGGCAGGGCGCGACGGGGCTGGGCAGGGCGCGACGGTGCCAGGCAGGCACGGCGGGGCCTGGCAGGCGCGGAGGGGCCAGGCAGACGCGACGGGGCCAGGCAGGGCGCGACGGGGCTAGGCAGGGCGCGACGGGACCAGGCAGGCGCGATGGGGCCAGGCAGGGCGCGACGGGGCTGAGCGGGCGCGACGGGGCCAGGCAGGGCGCGACGGGGCTAAAAGGCGTGACGGGGCCCAGGAGGGGCGCGATGGGGCCTAGAAGGGGCGCGACTGGGCTAGGGGGTCGCGACGGGGCCAGGGGGGCGCGACGGGGCCCAGGAGGGGCGCGACTGGGCTAGGGGGTCGCGACGGGGCCAGGGGGGCGCGACGGGGCCCAGGAGGGGCGCGACTGGGCCCAGGAGGCGCGCGACTGGGCTAGGGGGCGCGACGGGGCTCAGGAGGGGCGCGACGGGGCTAGGGGATCGCGACGGGACCAGGGTGGCGCGACGGGGCCCAGGAGGGGCGCGACGGGGCTAGGGGGGCGCGACGGGGCCAGGAGGCGCGGCAGGGCCCAGGAGGGGCGCGACGGGGCTAGGAGGCGCGACGGGGCCCAGGGGGAAGCGGCGGGGCCTAGCTAGGGTACGGGCGGAAGCGGTAGGTGGGGGATCCTAACCTACGCGTGATACCATATCAAATTGAGAACTGAATGATGAGTAGAGAGAGAGTGCAGGTGAATATACCTAATTGTTGTACCCTCTAAGAGGTGGCCCTATATAGTCTATGCAAACATAGGAGATACACATGTTTGACAAAAACATCGCCCTAAGTTACTTTTTTCGTCAATGATGAAATCGAGAAAGGGAAGGTCATCCTCAAATACTTCCCTACATAAGAAATGGTAGCTGATTTTCTGACTTAGAAACTCCCATGCGGCATGTTTCAATACTGCTCCAACCTGGTTGAAATCTGCAAACGTGGCGATACTTATCCAGAGACATACACTCAGGAGTGAAGGGGAGTGTTGAAGTATACTCGACAACCCATCTGGGTTACATAGCTCACCAAACCTCGTACAGTCAATTTGCGACAAAGATGAGTGGGTTGCGCAACCCACCGTGTTTTGTGCATACGCACGAAACCGCAACCCGAGTTGCGCAACTTATGTGGGTGCTTGCTGCCCTCTCTAAAATTTTGGCTGCACGAAACCAACTGGGGATGCACCACAAAGAAGCATGCCACTTGCTTCGCCGAACCCCGATGGTGGGTTCCGTTGTGCGAAAGGTGTTGTTTTGGCGAAATGGTTATAGGGTGTTGGTGTATCGCAGGATGCTTGTGCAAAATTTATGATTTGGAAGCGCAACCCGATGTACCATCCCGGTTGTGGAACCCTCAGTAGTTGCGCAACCCGATGTTCCAGCATCGAATTTTCGTGACTTTTGCGAGAAGCGCAATTTAGGTTGCGCTTTTGTGGGTTGCGCAAACCATGTTCCACGCCCTCATGTTGAAGTTCTTCCACCGTGCACCGCATTTGTTTCCCACGGGCAACGATTTCTATCACCAGAAATTTGTGCGCTGACGTGTGAAACCCTTCTGCGTTGACTTACCTGGACAAGTTCAACGCTGCAAATGTCGCAGCAACGCGAAAGTCAATTCCAGAACAGAGATGCAAGCTGTAACCCTGATTTGCGAACTTCAGAGAAGCAAGCTGTAATCGCCTTTAAGGCAGCGGTTTAGTGTGTCGTCGTCGGCGCCTCCTCGCCATCGCCGCCTCAAACTCGTCATCAACCCTCGGGGTTAAGTTGAATTGGGATGGCCAGTGTTGGTGGAAGGTCATGCCTCGCGCTGTCCTTCACCGCGTGAAGGGTCAACGAGGGGGAGTGGGGTTGTTGGTGGAAGTCTGTTCATGAACGTTTAGCGGGAACTTAGCGGAAGTGCGGGCAACTGGGAAATCGTAGCATTCGAGAGGCATTGCCCCAACCCTTCCCCCACCAATTCTTTTCGATGCCAGCTCTTATACCTCCTTGCTCCCTCCAACTCACTCTAATCTCTTGTTCACTTGCTTTCTGTCTGGTGCTTATACAGTAATACATCCAGGAGTACCATGACGTCGCAAATGCACAAACAAACCAAACCACCTCACTTTTGTCATCCAGTCCAACCCAGCAAATCCTTGTCAAACGCCGCTCGCGAGCTCGCGTACGACGTCAACGAGTCACACACACTCTCAATCGGCTCGAGTCAACACGCCGGGAATTCCGGAGGACCTTTCTCTGAATGTGTGACTTTCTCATTCTCTAGCAAGCACTAGGATGGCCGTCGTTAGGGCGTGTCCATAGTGGGATAACGACGACATCCATCGTATATCAGCACGCTAGTATACGTTTGAATACGTTTAGGCTCGGTGCCTCAACACAATTTGTCAACGGATGTCGCTGGGCACTTAGGGCACGGTGTTATGGCCCACTCCCCTGGCCTGGATGGGTGACTACTGTTATGCCCCCCCCTGCCCAGCGATGCCATGCGACGAACCATCCCTTTTCGCTGAGTCATCATGTGCTGCTGCAGCAATGGCATGGCATGGCAAGATGGCACCTGCAGCTGCAGCCGATAATAACCGTACATCCAGCCTACAGTAACTGTACTTATTGACACTCTTCTCCTAGAATAGTGGCGTAGACGACTTTCGACAAGAGAGAACTACACGTCCCGTCCCGTATCCCGATTCCCGACCCGACCCGAATGCATGTACAGTACAGAACTGTATTTCCGTGGAACATGCAAGCATGCAAGCACCCTCGTTCGCTTCGCAACTGCAGTGCTCCATGAGGATCCATCCTTACCAGTTACAGCACCCCCAAGCCTTTCGATTCGATGCTTGTTAAAACATCAACTCTTGGCTGACGCAGATCCACCTGGCGCATCATGGGGTGGTAGAATGCGGTTTAGCGCGGCGGCATGTGACTGAGACCCACTGTAGTACCGCAGTCACTGCTGTGTTCCGTTCGTTGAAGGTCGTTGAGGTGCTCGTTGCCGCGTCATGCAAGATGGAGTCTTATCCCAGCACCTTTCCCATAGAACAGACGCCATAGACGCGAGACTTCGACAATTGACATCGCGCATTGTGCCTTTCTGTGACAGAGCGATGGTACTGTACTTGTCAAAAGCAACAGTGGTTCAGCGTCAACGAAGATCAAGTACATAAAAGTCGGACGATCCGCTAGGCCTGTTGTATTCTGGACACCGTCCCCGCAGTCTCCTCCATTATCTAGGTCTAGTTGCCTCGCGAAACCCCCCAGGTTCATATAGAAAGCTAGAGCACGAAACCAGGAATGCATTCGCTTCTACTACTACTAGTAGTAATAGGCTGATTCGTTACGAGCAGACTGGTCGCACAACCCTTCACTCTCGCTTTACGGCGTCACACCTCGTTCCGAATACTTGCTGAATCGCTCGACCGAGATTTAAGGGTCAAGTACATGGCGGATAAATCTGCGCAGCGCCAACAACCCTCCGCCGCCCATTGGATCGGCGTTTCTTCGACTCAAGCATCCTCGCTATCCTCCGACAAGGCAGTATCACGCGGCGCAGCGGCATTCCCCGGAGCGGAGGCTGCGCCCGGCGAGCGGAAGTCATCCGCGGAAGTGGAGGCTGCGCGGGCGGAAGGGGGGACCGCGCGCGGGGACGAGGGGACTATTCGCGCTAAGGAGCTTTCGTTACAACTCGAGCGGCTACTCGCGGATTCGAACCCCTTTAGACAATCGCTCTGCAGCAGCAGCGACGACAACGCAAGTTCCGTGAGTTTGAGCCCGATTTCGTCCGCCCAAAGCGTCACCTGCGGCGGCAGCGCCAGCGGGAACAGCGCCCAGAGGCGCAAAGCCGCATCTGCGACCGTCACAGGCGCTGGCAACGACGCCGTGAGCAAGAAGGGAGCGGGCGACCGCCAAAGGCGGAGGCGGAAAAGCGCGCTGGAGAGAAAGGGGAAGAAGAAGTCGGAATTGTGTCCCTGCGGGTGCGCGCGGCTAGTCCAGGCGGAAGTTCAGGCGGAGCAGCAGCGGCAGGCAACGCTGCGAAAGGCGCAGTCTCAGTCTTTGATTAATCCGACAAGCGCGCGTCTTTTCGGGCAGCGCAGCGCGACTGCCACGTGTCCGTTTGAATCTCCGTTTCTCGACAGCCTCGTTCGCTCAATCGCGCACGACGCGTCAAACGGCGACGTAGCTGACTCAGCGGTTTCGGAAGCTGGAAAATCTCGCGCCGTCGAGTGCCGAGCAAGTGACAGTGTTCGTGATGGTACGGAGCGATGCAACGCAAGAGGTGATGGCGCAGGTGACACTAACGGAAGCGGAAATCACGAGAGAGTTGCTGCGACAGAGGTGTCGGGGGCAGGTGCGGGTGAGCGGAAATCCAATTTGTGCGCAGCAGATAGTCAGCTGGGGAAAATGGAGGGGCAACGAGCGGGAAGCGACGGTAACGAAAAGCGTCGCGAAGAATCTGTACGACGGAAGGAGCATGAAGCGACGTCGCAGCACGGCTCGCTGCGATTGGAAACGCCAACCAAGACCAAGCATTTCGACCGTTCGATGGCTGTCGCACGCTGGGTTTTGTCGCCAGTCAATCCTTACTCGTCTGGAAGGCCCAAGAGTTCTTCGCACATCCGCACGTCTGAGGACGGTCGTTCGTCATCGGGAGTTCGGTCTGAACCAGCAACCAGACCGCCGTCAGGCGGAACGAAATCCGTCAGCGCACGTCGAGACCTATCTGGAAGTTTTGCAGCTGCGGCCCGCAGCCAGCATGGAGATTCACATGCTGTGGTTTCGGAACCTGCGTCTCGGATTGCCTCCGCAAGGACCGACGAATCATCATCCACCAGAAGTATCCGTTATAAGGATTCTACACCCACAAGTTCTGGAAGGAACAATGTGGTTAACAATATTGGAGAGACATCTGATGTGACAAGGCAGTGCGAATCACGAGATTCCAAGCCACCCAAGTGGAAGTGGCTGCAGATTCTCTCGAGTAAGTTCGTTTTGCCCACACTTCTCCTTTCCTCAACCTTCCTCTGCCATGCAATGCAATCTTCGGTCTGGTTTTGAAACGAGCGCTTGCAAAGCAAACCCCCTAACATCTTCTCCATACAAGATTGATAACCATACATCCATTGTATGACGTCCATGAACCCGCTAGTCCCCGTCCCCTCCTCACCATCTCTCTCCTGAATCCCCATTTCCAACCTACAGGTACCAGCATGCCATGGTCCCAGCACCCCAAAGCGAGCCAGCCGAGCCTGGTTTCATGAGTCCCCGACCTGGGGATCTTGAAGTGACGGTACAAGAAATTTGGGACACCATACCAGAGCCAATACGTGGCTCTGCGTTACAGCTGCTGGCACTCAAGGTTGCTTTCACTCCGCGACACCAAAGTCGGCTTTGGTACACTCCACACGGGTGCTGAACCAAGAAAGGCAGACTTCATTTTATCCACCACAAATAGGGGAAACCCAACCAGAAGCCCCTCAAATTCTGCAACTCAGCCTGTAGAAGGTGCTCTGTGGTTGGGACGGTCATAGTAGACGGAATGCTTGCAGGCTGCCTGTTATTCCCAAAGTGGTTCCTGACTCGTTCGAAGTCGGGCAGCAAGCTTAGTAGCAGCCAGCCGAAGGGGGTGTTAGTGTCAACTTATGCATATGTTCTTATGTAGAAGTTGTAGGCTAGATAGGGTATGTTCTTAGTGGGTGCAACCCAAAGGCTATATCTCCCCTGTTCTCCATTCTTCTAATAATTCTTTCTAGTCTTAACATGGTATCACGAGTAGGTAGGTCCACCCACCCGCTTCCGCCCCGTGCCGCCAGCTACCGGCCCCTCGCGCCCCTAGCTGGCCCCACGCGCCCCTACGGCCCAGTCGCGCCCCTAGCTGGCCCCGCGCGCCCCTACGGCCCCGTCGCGCCTCTAGCAGGCCCCTGTCAAACATGTGTAGTTATCATGTTTGTATAGACTGTATAGGGTCACCTTCTAGAGAGTACAACATTTAGGTATATGTTTGTGTACTCTCTCTCTCTTATCATTAAAATTCTAGGTTTGATATGGTATCACGAGTAGGTTTCGACCCCCCCCCCCCCCCCCACCTACCGCTTCCGCTCCTCCCGTCGCGTCTCCTAGCCTCGCCCCGCCCCTCCTGAGCCCAGTCGCGACCCCTCCCCCTAGCCCCGTCGCGCCCCTTCCAGGGCCTCGTAGCGCCCCTCCAGGCCCCGTAGCGCCCCCCTTCCAGGGCTTCGTAACGCCCCTCCAGGCCCCCGTCGCGCCCCTCCAGGGCTCTGTAGCGCCCCTCCAGGGCCCCGTCGCGCCCCCTAGCGCCCCTCCTGGGCCCCGTAGCGCCCCTCCAGGGCCCCGTCGCGCCCCTTAGCGCCCCTCCTGGGCCCCGTCGCGCTCCTCACAGGCCCCGTAGCGCCCCGTAGCGCCCCTCCTGGGCCTCGTCGCGCCCCTCCTGGGTTCCGTAGCGCCCCTCCTGGGCTTCGTAACGCCCCTCCCAGGCCCCGTCGCGCCCCTCCTGGGCTCCGTAGCGCCCCTACTGGGACCCGTCGCGCCCTCCCTGGGCCCTGTAGCGCCCCTCCTGGGCCCCGTCGTGCCCCTCCCAGGCCCCGTCGCGCCCCTCCTAGGCCCGTAGTGCCCCTCCTGGGCCCGTAGCGCCCCTCCTGGGCCCCCATTGCGCCCCTCCTGAGCCCCGCCGCGCCCCTTCTGGGCCCCCATTGCGCCCCTCCTGGGCCCGTAGCGCCCCTCCTGGGCCTGTTGCGCCCCTCCTGGGCCCTGCCGCGCTCCTCCCTGGGCCCCGTATCCACCCTCCTGGGCCCCGTCGCCCCTGCTCGGCCCCGTCGCCCCAGCTCGGCCCTGTCGCAGCCTCTCGGCCCCGTGGCGCCCGCCCTGCCCCTGTCGCAGCTTCCCGGCCCCTGTCGCACCTGCCCGGCCCCGTCGCGCCCGCCCGGCCCCGTCGACCCCGCCCGGCCCTGCTGTGTCCTGCCCGGCCCCGTCGCTGCCGCCCGGCCCTGTCGCTGCCGCCCGGCCTCGTAGCTGCCGCCCGGCCCTGTCGCTGCCGCCCGGCCTCGTAGCTGCTGCCCGGCCTTGTCGCTGCCGCCCGGCCCCGTCGCAGGCGCCCGGCCCCGTCGCAGCCGCCCGGCCCCTCGTCGCGCCTGCCCGGCCCCGTCGCGCCTGCCCGGCCCCGTCGCGCCTGCCCGGCCTCGACGTGCCTGCCCGGCCCCGTCGCGCCTGCCCGGCCCCGTCGCGCCTGCCCCGGCCCTCCATACTTCCTGGTACTGTCCCCCGTTCCCCGCACCACTTTGCACCCTCCTGCACTTTCCTGCCCCGCCTTGCACCGCATTGCACCTCACTGAACCGCACTGACCGCACTGCACCGCACTGGACCGCACTGCACCGCACTGCATCGCACTGCACCGCACTGGACCGCACTGCACCGCCCTGCACCGCACTGCACAGCACTACACCGCACTCCACTGTCCTCCACTGCCCCTCATGGCTGCTGAGCTTCGTTTTGATGCTGAGGGTCAGCCTCTGGAGTTCGAGGCGTGGTTGGCTGACCTTCGCCGCCACCTCACTGGCCAGCGGCAGGACGGCCACCCGCTTTCTGCACACCTAGACGGTATGCTCCCCTGCCCTGACCCCCCTGCTGTGCTGCCCGCTGATCCCACGCCCGCTGAGCGCGAGTCCACTGCCGCCGCTGCCCTTGCCCGCTCTGTCTGGCTTTCCCGCGATGCCCTTGCTCAGCTCGCCATTAGCAATGCCCTCCCCCCCCTTGAGCGCCCTCGCTTTAGAACCATTTCTACCGCCCAGGCCTACCTCGATGCTGTCATCAAGCGCTATTCTACCCCTCCTGCTGCCTCAGTGGGTCGCCTGATCCTCCCCCTGCTCTTTCCTGACCTGGCGTCCTTCCCCACTGTCTCTGACCTCGCTGCCCACTTGCGCTCGATAGATGAGGCCTGGCGCGCTGCCTGCACTGATGCACAACTTAGAGTCCACCAGCCTCCCATGACCTCTACCCTCTACCTCCTTGCCACCCGCCTCCCTGACCGCCTTGCCGCCGCCCGCGACCAGTTCCTTAGCATCCACCCTGCTGCTCTCACCCTCACCGACTTTGTTGACACCCTGACTGCCATAGAGACTCGTCACCGCTCCATAGCCCAGGCGAGCGGTACAGTACCGGTCCCTATCTTTCAGGGTTGTGCCCCCGCTCAGTGTACCTTCTCCGACGGCTCTGTCGCTGTGGCTGAGACTGCTGCTGCAGTGCAGTCCCGCTCGGGGAAGGGCCGCCGCCCCAAGGTTGGGAGCGGCGGGGGTGGCGGGGGTGCGGGTGGGGGTAGTGGTGGAGGCGGGTCGTCCGGTGCCGGTGCGGACGTGGGGACCCTGCCCGGTCCAGCTGCCCCGCTGCCTCCACCGTTGTAGCAGCCGCAGCAGCAGCAGCCTCCGCAGCAGCCGCCGCAGACGAGGCCGGCGAGTGCTCTCCCGCCTGGGTGGCCTGGAGCTGGTGGTGGTCGTGCGCGTGGTGGTGCACCGGGTGGTGGTTCTGGAGGCGGGCCCTGTCAGTACCAGATCCAGACCGGTCCTCGCCGCGGCTTCGTTTGCGGTAAGATCGGTCATTCCACTCCTCGCTGTTTTCGTCGTCTGGACGACCTGTTCCGCCAGCGCTTTGGCCCGGCGCCCGACCTCCCGGACTGGCACAGCTTGCTTAGGCGTAGCATTCGGATTTTTGACTTGGACATGGATGCCATTGTAGCGGCCTTGCATGTGATGTATGCTGATGACTCTAGTGTGCTTCCCTCTTATTACCCCGTGTTGCCTAGTGTAGCGGTGCCTAGCGTAGACTCCCCTGCTGCGTCAGGCGTAGGATCTCCTGCTTTGCTTAGCCTTGGTGCTTCCACCGCTTCACTGCCGCCTCGCGCGACTGCTGCGCTTTCCTTCACCTTGGACTCTGGCGCCTCCCGGTGTTTCTTCCGCGACTCCACGACGCTGACGCCGCTGCCTGTTCCCGCTGCAGTTACTCTTGCTGACCCCTCCGGTGGTCCCGTCGTTGCCCGCAGTTCCACCTCCCTTCCCTGTCCGGCGGTTCCTTCAGGTTCGCTCACCGGTCTGCATATCCCCTCGTTCTCCAGGAACCTAGTTGGTGTCGGCTGCCTCCAGGACCTTGGCGTCACCACTACGTTCCCTGGTCACGAGCGGTATGCTGTCTGTACCGAGGCCGCCACTGGTGCCCCCCTTACCACTTTCCCCCGGGACCCGGTGTCCGGCCTGTTCACACTTGACACCGCGACGTCCCCGGCTGGGTCTTCCCCCCAGGTAGCTGCGTCCACCCAGGTTGCTGCTGCGTGCTCCTGTTGGTCCCTCACTCATCCGACTCTCCTTTGGCACCACCGCCTTGGTCACCCTGCACTCCCGCGTCTGCGTCACATGTCCCAGCACGGTCTCGTCCTTGGTCTCCCCGGTTCGTTCCCTGAGTTTCCCTCATCCCCCACCCCACCGTGCACGCCTTGTGTCGAGGGCCGGCTCCGCCGTGCCCCTCACTCCTCCTCTTTTCCCCCTACCACCGCACCCCTGCAGACTCTGCACATGGACGTCTGGGGCCCAGCCCCGGTCCATGGGCCGCGTCGCGAGCGCTTCTTCCTAGTGCTTGTCGACGACTTCACACGTTACACCACCGTCTTTCCCCTGGAGCGGAAGGCCGACGTGCCTGACGTTCTCATCCCCTGGCTTGTCTCTGCTCGTCTCCACCGCGGTCTCCCTGCCTTGCGCCTCCACTCCGACCGGGGTGGCGAGTTCGCCTCAGGTGTCCTTGGTCGCTTCTGTCGTGCGGAGGGCATCACCCAGACGTTTACCCTGCCGGACTCCCCGCAGCAGAATGGGGTCGCTGAGCGACGCATCGGTTTGGTCATGGAGGTGGCTCGCACCTCCATGATCCACGCCGGTGCACCCCATTTTCTGTGGCCGTTCGCCGTGCGCTACGCCGCTCACCAGCTTAACCTGTGGCCGCACCCCCAGCGGCCGCAGGTTTCGCCGACCCTTCTGTGGACCGGGTCCCCTGGTGACGCGTCTGCGTTCCACGTCTGGGGCTGCCTTGCTCACGTTCGTGCCTCTGGCACGGACAAGCTCACTGCCCGCACCCTCCCCTGCGTCTTCCTTGGTTTCCCCCTTGACGCGTCCGACTGGCACTTCTACCACCCGCCGTCTCACCGTTTCTTTCACTCTCGCGACGTCACCTTTGACGAGTCCGTCTCCTTCTACCGCCGCTTTCCCCACCGTGGTCCCCCGGTTACTCCCCCCCTGTTCCTGGTTCCTCCCTCCCTGGTGGCCCCTGCCCCTCCCCCCCCCCCGCCCCCCCGTCCGGCCCCCTCTGGTGTGTCTCACGTCACCCCCCTCCCGTCGGTCGTTCCGGTCGACGAGTCTTCTGACTCCGGTAGTCCTTTGGCGCAGTCCTCGCCGTCTGTCCCTCCCCCGGTGTCTCCTCCTCCACCGCCTCCGCAGCCGCCGTCGCCGCAGCTGCTGCAGCCGTCGTCTCCGCCGCCGCCGCCGTCGATGCCGTCGCTGCAGCCGCCGCCGCCGCCGCCGCCGTCGTCGCTGCCGCTGTTTGTGGACTCTGGGGGTGCTGGCGTTGAGGTGGGTACTAGTCCCGGGGCTCCTGTCGGGGCTTGTCCCGGCGGGCCTGGGGGTGGTACCGGTGCTGGCGGTGTTTCGGGCTCTGGGGGTGTCCCTTCTGGGGGTGCCGGTGTGGAGGGTTCGGGAGGTAGCCGTCACGCAGCTTGTGGCCCTGGCGTTGGTGTTGTGTCGCCGCAGCAGCAGTCCCCGCCGGTCTCCGCCCTCCGTCTGCTCGGCCTTCCGTCCCCTGACCCTGCGCCTGTTCCTCTCCGGCCGTCTCCCCCTCTTCCCGTCTACGGCCCCGTGTTCCCTCCGCCGGACTCGTCCCCGGCTCGTTTTCCCCCTCGTTCCCCACCCGTGTCCCCTCCTCTGTCTCCTGACCCGACGCCGCCCTCTCACGTCTGGTCTCGCCGCCCCTCCCGTGCTCGTCCTGTCTCCCCCGTCCCGCGCACTCACCCTATGTTGCTCCGCTCCCACGCGTCTCGTCCTCCCCTCCTCCCGTCTCCTCCTCCGTCCTCTCTTGTCGTTGCGTCTCCTCCTCTGTCTGACTACTTTCGTGCCGCTCGTCCTCTTGTTCCTCGGGTCCTTGCCTCTCTCGTTACCGACCCGTCTGTTCCAGTGTCGAGTCTTGACGCCCTTGTCGCTGCGGTCGCTGACTTCGCCTCTACCCGCCGCCTTGACTACGCCTCCGCTCTGGTCTCTGACCCTACCTGTCCTCCGTCTGTCGGGGGTGCTCCTGCCCTCGGCAGTGACGTCCTGGAGGACCGCCAGTTTGAGCTTGCTTTCCTGTCCGAGGCTGCTCCCCATCTCTGTTCCATGCTGCTAGTCCCTGAGGGTGACCCAGACGCTTTTGACATCCCGACCCCTCGTACTTACGCTGAGGCGGTTTCGGGACCTTGGGCCTCTCAGTGGATAGCTGCCATGGAGCAGGAGATGGCATCTTGGAGATCCACCGGCACCTTCGTCGACGCAGTTCCCCCACCTGGGGTGAACGTGGTCGATGGCCGTTGGCTCTTCAAGGTGAAGCGCCCTCCTGGAGAGCCGCCTGTGTTCAAGGCGCGTTACGTGGCTAGAGGCTTCAGTCAGCGCGAGGGGGTGGAATTCTTTCAGACTTTCGCTCCTACCCCGAAGATGACTACTCTTCGGGTTCTGCTACACGTAGCGGCCCAGCGTGACTACGAGCTTCACTCCCTCGACTTCTCCACTGCCTTTCTTCAGGGCAGCCTTCACGAGCAGGTCTACCTGCGTCGTCCTCAGGGCTTTACTGGCACCTTCCCCCCTGGGACCCAGTGGCTTCTGCGGCGCCCAGTCTACGGCCTGCGCCAGGCGCCTCGTGAGTGGCACGACACGCTGCGTGCTACTCTTGCTGACCTGCAGTTCTTTCCGTCCTCTGCAGACCCCTCGCTCTTCGTTCGTGCTGGCTCGACTCCGTTCTACATCCTCGTCTACGTAGACGACCTGGTCTTTGCCACAGCTGACAGGGACGCACTGGCCTCCGTGAAGGCAGAGCTGCTGAAGAGACACACCTGCACTGACCTTGGAGAGCTGCGCCGTTACCTTGGCTTGCAGATCTCCAGGGACAGAGCCGCGCGCACCATCACCCTGACTCAGTCACACTTGGTGCGCCAGGTCCTTCAGAGGTTCGGCCTTCAGTTCTCCTCCGCACAGCCCACCCCTCTTCCTCTGGACCACAGACTCTCCGCTCCAGTTCCTGAGGAGTCGGTAGATCCCAGTGGTCCTTACGCTGAGCTAGTGGGTTGCCTCATGTACCTGATGACTTGCACTCGCCCAGATCTCGCATACCCTCTCAGCATCCTGGCTCGTTTTGTGGCCACAGGCAGACACCGACCTCAGCACTGGTCTGCCGCTAAGAGGGTTTTGCGTTATCTTGCAAGTACATCGGGCATGGGGTTAGTGCTAGGCGGACGCAGGCCAGTGGTCCTTACTGGACACACAGACGCTTCTTGGGCAGACGACGCCGAGACGCTCAGGTCTTCCCAGGGCTACTGCTTTAGCCTTGGCTCAGGTGCTGTCTCGTGGAGAGCTACCCGCTCCTCGTCTGTTGCCCAGTCCAGCTGTGAGGCTGAGATCTACGCCGGTGCCATGGCGGCACAGGAGCTCCGCTGGCTGACCTTCTTGCTCACTGACTTAGGTGAGCGGCCTAGCTCTGCCCCGGTCCTGTACGCTGACAACAGGGCCATGATTCTCCTGTGTCAGGAGCCTCGACTCGAGGGCAGAGCGAAGCACATCCAGCTGCGGTACTTCCTCCTGCGCGAGCTACAGCAGCGTCGCCAGGCTCGCGTAGTACACTTGGCCTCCGGTGCCAACACAGCTGATATCTTTACGAAGGCGCTTGCGCCTAAAGATCATCAGCGGCACTGTTTACAGCTTGGTCTGGTTCCTGTAGTCTCTCACTTACTCGGGCTTTGACTTTGTACTGTCGTATATATATATATGTATACACTCAGACTGGACTTGTGTCCTCTCACAGTGGTTGGACTAGTAGTGCCGCCCTGTACTCGTTCTTGCCTTGTCTGTACTCCTTCTGACTGGTCTTTTAGACCCTTGTCTCAGAGGCTGGACTAGTAGTGCCACCCTGAGCTGCTTGTCTAGAACATTCCCCTATGCAGTCCAGGGGGTGTGTCAAACATGTGTAGTTATCATGTTTGTATAGACTGTATAGGGTCACCTTCTAGAGAGTACAACATTTAGGTATATGTTTGTGTACTCTCTCTCTCTTATCATTAAAATTCTAGGTTTGATAGCCCCGTCGCGCCCCTACGGCCCCGTCGCGCCCCTGATCGGCCCCGTCGCGCCCCAAGCCAGCCCCGCGCGTCCCTACGGCCCCTCACACCCCTAGCTGGCCCCGTCGCGCCCCTAGCCGGCCCCGTCGAGCCCCTACCGGCCCAGTCGCGCCCCTACTGCCCTGTCGCGCCCCTACGGCCCCGTTGCGCCCCTAGACGGCCACGTTGCGCCCCTACCGGCCCCTTGCGCCCCTAGCCAACCCTGCGCGCCACTACGGCCCCTCGCGCCCCTAGCCGGCCCTGTCGCGCCCCTACCGGCCCCACGCGCCCCCGCCGGCCCGGCTCGCCCTAGTTGGCCCCTTGTGCCCTAGCCGACCCCTTGCGCCCTAGCCGGCCTCGACGCCTGAGCAGCTGAGCCGCCGAGCCGCCAAGTCGTCATGTCGCTGCGCCGCTGAGCCGCTGTACCACTGTCAAACTGTGCAATGGCGGACGCCGTTCTTCGCTTGGATGCTGAGGGGCACGCGATCGACTTCGCCGCCTAGCTTGTTGACCTGCGCCGGCACCTGACAGGTCAGCGCCAGGATGGGCACTCTCTGGCTATGCATGTTGATGGTTTGCTTCCCCGCCCCCCTGCGCTTGATCCCCTCCCTGCTGACCCTACTACTGCTGAGAGCAAGGCTTTTGCTGCTGCTGCGCTTGCTCGAGCTGTCTGGGATTCTCGCGACGCAGTAGCTCAGCTTGACATTAGCCATGCCCCCCCCCCTGTATGAGCGCCCGCGCTTTACCGCTGTCGCGAACGCCAAGGACTTTCTCGCAGCAGTAGTTAAGCGTTACTCCACACCTGCTTCCGTCTGTGCTGGCTGCTTGATCCTACCCATGCTCTTCCCTGACCTTTTAGCTTTCCCCACGGTAGATGACTTCGCTACTCACCTCCGTGCACTAGAGACCAGCTACCACGCTGCTAGCTCTGCCGCCCAGCTTACTGCCTTCCCGTCACCTTTCTGCGCTACCCTGTACCTCATCGCCATGCACCTGCCTGACCGCTTAGCCACAGCCCGCGACCACTTCCTTAGTCAGCACCCTGCCGACCTCACCCTGACCGCCTTTGTCACTACTCTGTCTAAGATAGAGACTCGCCAGCGCACTATCGCTCAGTCGAGCGGTGTTGCGGCAGTCCCTATCTTTCAGGGCTGTGCTCCCCCCCAGTGCACGTACACTGACGTCTCCTCCGCAGTTGCCATGACTGCGCCTGCACCTGAGACAGCAGCTACGGCTTACCCGCAGCAGCGCCAGCGCCGAGGCCGCCGTGGCCCCAAGGGAGGACGTGGAGGTGGCGCTAGTGGTGGTAGTGGCGGGGACAGTGGTTTTGACGAGGGGGATGGTGCTGGTGCCCAAGAGCAGCAGCAGCAGCAGCAGCCGTGGACTCGTCTCCCGCCCGGGTGGCCAGGAGCCCCTGGCGGTGGTGGTCGTGGTGGTGGCCCTCGCAGCTCGGCGTCCACCGGCAGCTTCGGTGCTGTGAGCTGCCAGTACCAGCTTCAGACCGGGCCCCTGCGTGGCACGGTGTGCCGCCGCTCGCACCCCACCGCCCGCTGCTTCTGCCGCCTCGACAACCGCTTCCGTCGCCGCTTTGGTCCCGCCCTGCACCTCCCTGACTAGCCCAGCCTGCTGCGCCATGGTATGCCTGTGTTTGACTTAGACATGGATAAAATTAGTTGTGCCTTGCATTCTCTGTATGCTGTTGCTTTGAGTGTTTCCGGATCGTATTACTCTGTGTTCTCTAGCTTAGGCGTAGCACCTGTGTGTAGTCCAGTCTCCCCTGCTGCGTCAGGCGTAGGACAGCTTGCTTTGTCTAGCCTAGGCTCTACCCTTGCTCCTCCGTAGTTTGCCACTATGGCGTCACTGTCCTTCACTCTAGACTCCGGTGCCTCAGCCTGTTTCTTCCGCGACCATGCCGCCCTCACGCCGCTTGCTGCGCCTGCCGCTGTCGCCTTTGCGGACCCCTCCTCTGGTCGTGTAGTTGCTTGCAGCTACACTACCCTTCCCTGTCCGGCGGTTCCCTCGGATTCCCTTACAGGCCTACACATCCCTTCATTCTCCACGAACTTAGTTGGTGTCGGCTGTCTTCAGGACCTCAGCATCACCACTACGTTCCCTGGTTACGAGCGGTACGCAGTCTGTATCGAGGCTGCCTCCCGTGCCCCCCTTGCGACGTTCCCCCGGGACCCTGTGTCTGGCCTGTTTACGCTGGACACTGCTCCCCCCCCCCGGCGGGTGAGTACTCCTCCGGTCGTGCGTCCACCCAGGTAGCTGCGGCCTGCTCGTGTCGGTCGCTCACTCACCCGTCACTATTTTGGCACCACCGCCTAGGTCACCCCGCGCTCCCCCGCCTGCGTCACATGTCTCAGCACGGTCTAGTCCTCGGACTCTCTGCGTTGCTCCCTGCTCTCCCTCCCTTGCTTGCGCCGCTGTGCACGCCCTGCGTCGAGGGCCAGCTCCGCCGTGCTCCTCACTCTTCCTCACTTTGCCCTGCCACGGCACCCCTTCAGACCCTGCACTTGGACATCTGGGGCCCAGCCCCTGTCTCTGGACCGCGTCGTGAGCGCTACTTTCTTGTGCTCGTTGATGACTTAACGCGCTACACCACGGTGTTTCCCCTAGAGCGGATGGCCAACGTCCCTGACGTTCTTATCCCGTGGCTCGTCGCTGCGTGCCTCCACCGCGGTCTCCCTGTGCTGTGTCTCCACTCCGACCGTGGAGGCGAGTTCGCCTCTGGTCGGCTTGGTCAGTTCTGTCGTGCGGAGGGCATCACCCAGACGTACACCCTGCCGAACTCCCTGCAGCAGAATGGGGTCGCTGAGCGACGCATCGGTTTGGTCATGGAGGTGGCTCGTACCTCCATGATCCATGCCGGTGCACCCCATTTTCTGTGGCCATTTGCCGTTCGCTACGCCGCTCACCAGCTTAACTTCTAACCTCGCTCTCAGCAGGCACAGGTTTTGCCGACCCTTCTTTGGACCGGGTTCCCTGGTGACACGTCTGCGTTCCACGCCTAAGGCTTCCTCGCTCACGTTCGTGCCTCCATCACGGATAAGCTCACTGCCCGCACCATCCCCTGTGTCTTCCTCGGTTTCCCCCTTGACTCGTCTGACTGGCACTTCTACCACTCGTTGTCTCACCGCTTCCTTCACTCCCGTAACGTCACTTTTGACGAGTCTCTCTCCTTTTTCCACCACTTTCCTCACCGAGGTCTCCCGGTTCCCCCCCCCCTTATTTCTGGTTCCCACTACCCCGGTCGCCCCTGCTCCCCTCCCTCCTCGTACTGCTCCATCCGGTGTGTCTCACGTCACTCCCCTCCTGTCGGTTGTCCCCGTCGAGGAGTCAGCTGACTCCGGTGGCCCCGCGGCACAATTTGCGCCGCCTATCCCTCCCCCAGTGTCTCCTCCTCCCTCGTCGTAGTCGCTGCCGCAGCCGCCACCGTCACCGTTGCCGCCGCCGCATCCGTCGTCGCAGCCGCAGCCGTTCGTGGACTCTGGAGGTGCTGGAGTTGGAGAGGGTGCTAGTCCTGGGGGTCCTGTCGTGGCTTGTCCCGGTAGGCTCGGGGGTGGCACCGGCGCTGGAGACGTTGCTTGTTTTGGGGGTGCTGGCATGGAGTGTACTAGAGGTACACTGAGGGAAAAAACCGTCCGGATGTTTGGCACTAAGTTGGGTTTTTAGGCTTTGAGACTACTGTATGGTAAACCTGCAAGATGCACGGTGGTACACGTTGGGAGAGGCACAAAGTGGATGCGTTCACTGCACTGAGAACTAGATTAGTACATTGGATCTAACTCATACTCCAAAAGATATACAACGAGTACATCCGGACAGTTTTTTCCTAGGACAAAGAGCAAACTTCCTAACAACGTTTCTAGTACCTAGTCCACCTACTCTTGGCGTTGATCACCATCCACACCCTCCTAGGCATGTTATCTATGTGGTTAGTGCAGACCTTTGCATGAAGCTTCTCGCACTCTTCCTTGACCCACCATTTTGCATAAGGGGGTGAGCACAAGGAAAATTGCGAAGTATTTGAGCGTATGCATAAGTATTGTGCACGAATTCAGATTGAATGTAATCTCTGAGACTAGCCAAGCCGAAGGGTGTCCAAAGATGCCATTAGTTGAATGGTCTTGGCTTATCATGGGTTGTTTTCGTCGAATCAGAGTAAGGTGAAATCACGTATAGAGTGGCAAAATCTAGCATACCCGCCACGAAACTTAGGGTAACAGAGCACGGTCGATTGAGCATCCTTTCATTGTTAGAATCATGTTAAAATCCGCGAGTCTAGTGACAGTGCATCAGTTGAAGAAGTCTCGACTGTTTGGGAAGAATATCAGGGTTGAGGTCTGGTGAGGAAGAGGGGCACTCCAGAGCTACATATCCATGCTCTCCGAGCCATTCCAAGCCTAGGTAGGGAAAATGACATGGAATGCCTTGGAGAGCATAAGTATGTTGCGCTGGAGTGACCCTTTTTCTCACCAGACCTCAATCCAGATATTCTTCCCAAACATTCGAGGTTTCTTCGACTGCTGCCCCGTCACTAGACCCGCGTATTTTAACATGGTTCACACAGTGAAAGGATGTTCAGTCGACCGTGCTCTGTTACCCTAAGATTCGTGGCGGGAATGCTAGATTTTGCCACTCTATTCGTGATTTTACCCTAGAACGATACGACGAAGACGACCCATGATAAGCCGGGACCATTTAACTAATGGCATCTTTGGACACCCCTCGGCTTGGCTAGTCTCAGAGATTACATTCAATCTGAATTCGTGCACAATACTTATGCATACGCTCAAATACTTCGCAATTTTCCTTGTGCTCACCCCCTTATGCAAAATGGTGGGTCAAGGAAGAGTGCGAGAAGCTTCATGCAAAGGTCTGCACTAACCACATAGATAACATGCCTAGGAGGGTGTGGATGGTGATCAACGCCAAGAGTAGGTGGACTAGGTACTAGAAACGTTGTTCGGAAGTTTGCTCTTTGTCCTGGGAAAAAACTGTCCGGATGTACTCGTTGTATATCTTTTGGAGTATGAGTTAGATCCAATGTACTAATCTAGTTCTCAGTGCAGTGAACGCATCCACTTTGTGCCTCTCCCAATATGTACCACTGTGCATCTTGCAGGTTTACCATACAGTAGTCTCAAAGCCTAAAAACCCAACTTAGTGCCAAACATCCGGACGGTTTTTTCCCTCAGTGTAGCAGTGGTGCAGCTGGTGGTCCACGTGTCGGCGTTGAGCAGCAGCAGTCACCGCCGGTGTCCGCCCTTCACCTGCTCGGCCTTCCCTCCCCTGACCGCTCGCCTGCGCCTCCTTCGCCGTCCCCCCCGCTTCCTGTTCACGGTCCTGTGTTTCCTCCGCCAGACTCATCTCCGGCTCGTTTTCGCTCTCGTTCCCCTCCTGTTACTCCTCCTCTGTCTCCTGACCCGACGCCTCCATCTCACGTCTGTTCTCGCCGTCCCTCTCATGCTCGTCCTATCTCTCATGTTCAGCGTTCTCACCCTATGTTGCTTCGTTCCCACACGTCTCCTCCTCCCCGTTTGCCTTCGCCTCCTCCATTGTCGCTCACTGTCGCGCCTCCCCCTCTGTCGGACTACCTTCGTGCTGCTCATCCTCTTGTTTCTCAGGTCCTTGCCTCCCTTGTTACCAACCCGTGTGTTCCTCTCTCCAGTCTTGACGCTCTTGTCGCTGCTGTCACTGACTTTGCCTCTACTCGCCGCCTTGACTTCGCTACCACTATCGTCTCTGACCCTGTCTATCCTCCATCTGTCGGGGGTGCTCCTGCCCTCGGCAGTGACGTCTTGGAGGACCGGCAGTACGAGCTTGCTTTCCTGTCAGAGGCTGCTCCCCATCTCTGTTCCATGCCGCTATTCTCTGAGGGTGACCCTGACGCCTTTGACACCCTGACCCCTCGTGTCACAGGATCGAATGACTCGAGGATCGATTGCACTATCGATCAGTACAAGGCGCTTTTATACTTCCAGAGTACATCAGGTAACCAGGTTTATCTTATCCTAAAGGAATAGACCCTTCTAGAATATAGAATCACCCTGCGTATAGCCACGCGAGGCTATTGGCTTTAAGGGATTACGGCAGGATTACGCTAGATAGCGTGTCTAGAACATTCCATGCCTGGTCGGTGATATAATTATAATAAGGGAAGAAACCAAAGGATAATGGAAAATGGGGAATATGAGACCAAATGAGATGAGATAAAAAAGAGGAATGAAATGGAGATGAAATATGGAAAAGGCCAAGTGGTGTAACGAGGTCGTACTCTCACACTTCCCCCCCTCAAAGCTGGGTGGTAGAAGTAACACCCTGCTTGACAAGGTAGTCATGCAGAGGACGACGGGCGTTACCCATGTCGGTCTCAGAGACCCAGCTGTCTTCAGAAGGATCATAACCCTTCCAGCGAATAAGAAGCTCCACGGTGCCATTCCGACGACGGCGGTGTGCAAGCACGGACTCGACCTCGTATTCGGGTTCATTTTGGACGAGGACGGGTGGCGTCGGCGGCGGTTGGCGTCCGACGAAGATCGTGTTAGGATCCCGATAGGGCTTCAGAAGTTGGACATGGAAGGCGTTGTGAATCTTCCAGGTAGCTGGCAGGCGTAAGCGGAAGGTAACAGGAGTGACCTGTGCTTCAACGAGAAAAGGCCCGCAGAAGCGAGGTCGAAGTTTAGATGGGAGATGGCTGATGTCCAGGTTACGGGTGTCGAGAAGCACCTGGTCCCCCACCGTGATGGTGTGGTCGTTGCGATGGCGATCGGCCTGGCGCTTCTGTTGCTGTTGAATGTCAAGGAGGCGCTTATGGGTCCGATCCCAAAGCTGATGCATGGTTGTGATGAAGTCGTGTGCAGGTTGGACTGTTGCTGGTGTTGGCGGTTTCTGTGGTGTGAGTGGGTGGCGTCCGTAGCAGAGGAAGAACGGCGTCTGTCCAGTAGCGGCGTGTGTAGCGTTGTTGTAGGCAAACTCCAGGACGGGTAGGTGCAAGTCCCATTTGGAGATGTCGTCCTTGCAGGCTGCTCGGAGGAGTTGCTCAACAATTTGGTTGAGGCGCTCGGTCTGTCCGTCTGTCTGCGGATGGTATGCGGATGACATGGCGAGTTTGGTGCCGAGCAGAGACATAAGTTCCTTCCAAAACTTGCTGGTGAACTTGGGGTCTCGGTCGGAGATGAGTGTAGTTGGAATGCCATGCTGTGAGATGATGAATCGAACGAAGAGTTGTGCTGTCTCCTCGGTGCGTGCTGTCGTGTGCGTCGGGATGAAGTGTCCCATCTTAGAGAATTTGTCGATGACGACGAGGATCGCGTCATGACCGCTGGTGGTAGGTGGTAACCCGGTGATGAAATCCAGGCTAACCACTTGCCATGGTTGTTCTGGGACAGGAAGAGGCTGTAGCAATCCTGCTTTCTTCTGCTTACTGCTCTTCATCCGTTGACATGTATCACACGAGGTGACGAATTTCTGAACATCATCCGCCAAGTGAGGCCAGTAGTAGTGCTTTGCGATACCGGTCAGTGTCTTGTTGCTACCGAAGTGTCCGGCGTAGAGGACGTCGTGGTATTCTTCCAGTAGTAACTGGCGCAAAGGAGGGTGATTGGGTACCCAGATTTTCGTTGATCCTTTCCGGTACGCGATGTCACTGTCCCACTGTAGCAGATGTCGCTTTTCTGCCAAGGGAATTTCGGGGTCGATGGTATACCCGTGTGTGAAGAGTCCCTTGAGTAGTGGATTCATCCCTTCGACCTGAATAGCGGCAACGTGTGCAGGCCGGCTAAGGGCGTCTGCTTTGTTCTTGTGGCCGGGCTTGTACACGATGTCGTAGTGGAAGTGCGTCTCGAGGAAGTCGATCCACCGGACCTGCCGCCTGGAAAGGTTAGGTTGTGTCTTCAAATATTTTAGGCTGCAGTGGTCAGTGTAGACGGTTGTTCTGCGTCCTTCGAGGTAGCATCTCCATGCTTTGAAGGCGATGACAATAGCAAGAGCCTCTTTGTCGTGTATCGGGTAGTTTAGTTCTGCCCCGTGCAGTTTCTTGCTGAGGTAGGCAATTGGTTGCAGTCCATTCCCCTGGTCTTGCATCAAGACTGCCCCCACGGCCTGATCACTGGCGTCTGCTTCGATGACGTAGTCACGTTCGGGATCTGGCAAGATGAGTACCGGTGCGGACGTAAGTGCTTGCTTCAGCTGCTCCACGGCTTCCTGGTGCTTCGTCTCCCATTTGTAGGGCGTGTTCTTCTTCAGCAGATTCGTGAGTGGTGCCGCGAGTTTCGCATACTGTGGCACGAACCTGTTGTAGTAATTAGCGAAGCCTAGGAACTGCTGCAACTCCTTCACGTTCTCGGGTGTCTTCCACGTACGTACGGCTTCGATTTTCTTGGGGTCGACGTGAACTCCTTGAGCGCTCACCATGTGTCCTAGAAATTGGACCTTCTCCAGGGCGAATTCGCTCTTGGACAGTTTGATGTAGAAACGTTCCCGCCGAAGAATTTCGAAGACGCGTCGCAGGTGTTCGACGTGCTGCTTCATGTCGCGCGAGTAGATGAGTATGTCGTCCAGGTACACCACCACGCATTCGTCCAAGAGTGGTCGTAGGATGTGGTTCATTTCTGCTTGGAACGTTGCCGGTGCGTTGGTGAGTCCGAACGGCATTACTAGATACTCGTACGATCCGTACCGAGTTCGGAAAGCAGTTTTGTGGATAGAGTTGTCCGCCATCCGTATCTGCCAGTATCCGGACCGCAGATCCAGTTTGGAAAATACCGTAGCTCCCCGAAGCTGGTCAAGCAGGTCATCGATTCGTGGTATCGGATACTTGTTCTTGATGGTCTGCTTGTTAAGAGCTCGGTAGTCGATGCACATGCGCAGGCTTCCGTCCGGTTTCGGTGTGAAGAGTACTGGGGCACCGTATGGTGAAGTAGATGGTCGGATGAGTCCTTTGGCTAGGAGATACTCGATCTGCTTCTTCATGTCGGTCAGCTCTGTAGGGCTGAGTCGATATGGTGCTCGGAAGGTCGGCTTCGAACCCGGTTCCTCCACGATCTCGTGTTGATGTGGCGGTATGGCGGTAGCTCGTTCGGTAGGTCGTCAGGAAGGATGTCTTGGAACTCCTTCAGCAATTCCTTGATTTTTCCTGTAGGTTCCGAGATCTTCTCCTTGCCGTCTTCCACCTCTGTTGCTATTGCCAGGAACCCGGTGTCGGTTCGTTTCACATCCTTCTCGAATCGTGCGAGTGTCTCCACTGGGATATCTCCTGTATCGTCCCAGTTGGGTAGCTGTACTCTCCGTCCATTGTTGTAGATGCTTGCGGTGCGGTTCACCCAGTTGATTTCGGGGTTGAATCTTTTCAGGAAGTCTCGCCCGAAGATCAAGTCAAGCCCTTTGATGTTGGTGATGGGGAGTGCAGGTCTCCAGCGCAGTGGTCCAATTTGTAGGTGTAACACTGCTTCGCCGTGCACTGGTAGCTTGCTGCCATCCACCATCGTTGCAGAAAATCCCGAAGGCTTGTACTCTTCTCGAAGTCGGTCGATTGCTGCCTTGTCGCAGACGGTGTGAGACGCTCCGCTGTCCACGAGTGCTTGGAGGCGTCGTCCTTTGCAGATGACCTCGAGCACGAGAGGCGGGCGTTGCTCGGAGTACCCAAAGATAGTTTCATTAATGGGGTCAGAGGGTACATCCCAATAGTCCGTACACACCTTTTCGTTGCTATCTGCTCCTGAGCTAGCAGCTGGCCAAGGCTGCTTGGAGAACGGCTCTTCTCCAGGGCCCGGGGTTTCCTTGACGACTGTGCGTGTCGTTGATGCCGAAGAACTGGATGCATCCGTTAAAGGAGTTCGGGGTTTGTGCAGCTTCTTGTAGACCCCCAGCTTCCTCTTGAGCTGCTTCAGCTCCACCGACGTCTTCCCTGGGGAGCGGGTAGTCGTTGTGGGTTGGTGTCGGGAGAGGACGTTGACTCCGTGGAAAGGTCGGCTTCTTTCCACACTCCTTAATTTTTTCCCCATGTTGTCCGGTACCGGTATGATCTCCACAGCTTTCTGCTTCTTTTGGAGTCCCTCCCGTATTTTCTCCAAGGCTCTAGCCCCTCGAAAATCATAAGTTTTCATTAAAGCATCTTTATAGGATAGCTTTGACGAATCCTTATAATTTCTTGGGTTTTCCAGGAGTTTCCCTGTCTCGGCAGAGTCTTTTTTCGCGGAGTCTGTTTTTCCCTCGGCGATTTCCTCTGGCGAAGACTGGTCGTGGGGTGGAGATTTTCCCCCATCATTTCCTCCTTCTCGCGTCGAATCAGCTTCGTCGAAGTTGATTTTCCCGGAATCCCGCGGCCGCTTTCGGATCTTTTTATTTTCGCCAGTTAGATCCGCAATCACTGGCGACTCCCATTTTTTGGCTTCTGATTGGCCGGAAGATTTCCGCCACTGTTGCGTGCCCGATACTCTGCGCGTGCGGCCTTCATTTTGTTGCAGTCGAAGATTCGGTGGCCCGGCACCCCGCAAAAATCACACGTGTTGGTGTTTTTCGGACGTGGCCGCCCGTCGAATCTGTCGATCTCCATCGGGTCGGCGAACGTGGTGTGAGCCGAGCGGTCGCCCTGTCGCGTACTGCCGACGTGCGTCCGTCGTGTTCCGGCGTTGACCATGTCGAAGCGCTCCGCAGCCGAAACGATGTCACTGTAGCTCGCGTAGTTTGACGCTGCCACCTGTCGTTTGACTTCGGTCTTCAGCCCTGCGAGGTATGATTGCACTTTTTCCCCTTCGGTCAGGTCGGGAATTCGGTTATAAAATTCTTCCATCTGCTGTGTGTATTGTGCTACACTCCCGAACTGTCGATGGCGATGAATTTTTTCGCGGGCAAGGAAACCTGAATTTATCGGCTCGAATCGTTTCAGCAGGTCGGCGCGGAACTGCTGCCACGTGGCTTCACCGTGGATGAAGGTGCTGTTGCCGCCAATCCACTCGAGTGCCGGCCCTCGCATTAGTGTCGCCGCGAGTCGTACGCGTTGACCGTCCCAAACTGGCGAGCTCCATCCGACGGCTGCGAAGTAGATCTCCATCCCGGCGATCCATCTGCGGGCGTCGGAGTTTCGATCGCTCGGATCGAACGGCTCAGGTGGGCGCGGTTTCGGAGCCTCGAGAAACTGCTGCGACTGCTGCGTCGTCGCCGTTGTCGTCTCGTGCTGCGCTCCGGCGAGTCGAGTTACTCGCTCGAATTCGTTTCGCCACGCTTCGCGATCCGCTCGCATTTCCTCCTGAAGGGCTGCGATGCGCGCGAAGAGCTGCTGGGTAACCTCGGCGTTGTCGAAGGTTGCCATCCTGTTCAAAACACGCACGGAGGGGGTAATTCGAAAATCGCGGAGCTGGTGCTTACCAGAATCGGCGTCGAATTGGTCGCCCCCGGCGGTTTTTCGAGGCAGGTTTTCCCGCTGCTGCTGCTTTGTTGAGCGCGGCCGAGTGAGAAAAGCTCTGATTACCAAGTGTCACAGGATCGAATGACTCGAGGATCGATTGCACTATCGATCAGTACAAGGCGCTTTTATACTTCCAGAGTACATCAGGTAACCAGGTTTATCTTATCCTAAAGGAATAGACCCTTCTAGAATATAGAATCACCCTGCGTATAGCCACGCGAGGCTATTGGCTTTAAGGGATTACGGCAGGATTACGCTAGATAGCGTGTCTAGAACATTCCATGCCTGGTCGGTGATATAATTATAATAAGGGAAGAAACCAAAGGATAATGGAAAATGGGGAATATGAGACCAAATGAGATGAGATAAAAAAGAGGAATGAAATGGAGATGAAATATGGAAAAGGCCAAGTGGTGTAACGAGGTCGTACTCTCACACCTCGCACCTACGCTAAGGCGACCTCGGGACCCTGGGCCTCTCAGTGGATAGCTGCCATGGAGCAGGAGATGGCATCTTGGAGGGCTACCGGCACCTATGTCAATTCAGTTCCCCCACCTGGGGCGAACGTAGTCGATGGCCGGTGGCTCTTCAAGGTGAAGCGCCCCCCTGGAGAGCCGTCTATGTTCAAGGCACGCTACGTGGCTAGAGGCTTCAGTCATAAAGAGGGGGTGGACTTCTTTCAGACCTTCGCCCTGACCCCAAAGATGACTACTCTTCGGGCGCTCCTATACGTAGCAGCACAGTGTGACTACGAGCTCCACTCCCTCGACTTCTCTACTGCTTTTCTTCAGGGTAGCCTGCACGAGCAGGTCTACCTACGCCGTCCTCAGGGCTTCACTGGAACCTTCCCTCCTGGGACCCAGTGGCTCCTCCGGTGCCCGGTCTACGGCCTGCGACAGGCGCCCCGTGAGTGGCACGACACGCTGCGTGCTACGCTAGCTGACCTGCAGTTCTTTCCGTCCTTTGCTGACCCTTCGCTCTTCGTTTGTGCTGGCCAGACTCCTCTCTATATCCTTGTCTATGTAGACGACCTGATCTTTGCTATTGCAGACAGAGACGCGCTGGCCTCCGTGAAGGCTGAGCTACTGAGGAGACACACATGCACTGACCTGGGAGAGCTGCGTCGCTACCTTGGCATGCAGATCTCCAGGGACAGAGCAGCGCGCACCATTCCTCTTACACAGTCACACTTGGCGCGCCAGATCCTTCAGAGGTTCGGTCTTCAGTTCTCCTCCGCACAGCCCACACCTCTGCCAGTAGACCACAGGCTCTCAGCTCCAGTTCCCGAGGAGTCAGCAAAGCCCAGTGGTCGTTACGCAGAGCTGGTGGGTTGCCTCATGTACCTAATGACTTGCACTCGTCCAGATCTCGTATACCCTCCCAGCATCCTATCCTGCTTTGTGGCCACAGGCAGACACCGACCACAGCACTGGTTGGCCGCTAAGTGGGTTTTGCGTTATCTAGCAAGTACATCGGGCATGGGGTTAGTGCTGGGAGGACGCTGGCCAGTGGTCCTTTCTGGGCACACAGACGCTTCTTGGGCAGACGACGCTGAGACCCTCAGGTCGTCCCAGGGCTACTTCCTTTAGCCTTAGTTCTGGTGCCATCTCATGGAGGTTCACTCTCTCCTCGTCTGTTGCTTAGTCTAGCTGCGAGGCTGAGATCTACGCTGGTGCCATGGCGGCACAGGAGCTCCGCTGGCTGACCTTCTTACTTGCCGACTTAGATGAGCGGCCTAGCTCTGCCCCGGTTCTGTACACTGACAACAGGGCCATGATCCTCCTGTATCAGGTGCCTCGACTTGAGGGCAGAGCGAAGCACAACCAGCTGCGGTACTTCCTCGTGCGCGAGCTTCAGCAGCGTCGCCAGGCCCGCGTAGTACACTTGGCCTCCGGTGCCATCATAGCTGATTTCTTTACAAAGGCGCTTCCGCCTAGAGATCATCAGCGGCTCTGCTTGCAGTTAGGTCTAGTCCGTGTTGACTCTCACTTGTTAGGCCCTTGATTGTGTACTCCTTTTTATTTATGCCTTCCTGACTAGCCTTGGGGCTTTTCTTCTAGTGGTTGGACTAGAAGTGCCGCCCTGATTTGCTCTGTCTTTCTTGTACTCTTGCTGACTGGTCTTCGTGCCCTTGCCTCAGAGGTTGGACTAGTAGTGCCACCCTGAGCTGCATGTTTCTTGCTCAGCACTACCCCTTATCTAGCCTAGGGGGTGTGTCAACTTATACATATATTGTTATGTAGAATTTATAGGCTAGATAGGGTATTTTCTTAGTGGGTACAACCCAAACGCTGTATCTCCCCTGTTCTCCATTCTTCTAATCATTCTTTCTAGTCTTAACAGTAAGTTCTAGGAGCCGCTAGGTTCAAAGTGGTGCCCAGGTCTAAGAACAAGGTGCAGCTAGGTGGCTCAAGGATCATTCCTCCTGTTACTGCAGTGCAGGCCTAGTGTAGGTTAGTATATGGGAGGGTGGATATCGAGTACGGCCTCGGTTGTTTAGAATCTTGCGTAGCTGGTGTCAGTCCAGGGCCAAGAATTGGTTTAGGAGGACCCTCGGTAATCAGGGTACATGGGCACTTTTACCCTTGCTGGTAGTGTGAAAACTTTGGCACCCTGGCAAAATCAGGGTATTTTGGCTCAAACAAACCTCACCTCACTGTATGCGACCTCGTTTCACACGCTCAAGGCACAACCCATAACAACACCATGGTAGAGAGCTAATGTTGCTACTATGTAATGTTGGCGACATACCGTAAACGCCCATATATAAGACCGGTTTTATTGAGGACCCATAGGGTGCTTTTGGCGGGTAGGTCTTTTATTATGGTCGTTGACTAACAAGACCCCCCCCCTAAAGACTGTAGATGGGTTTGGACCCCCTTACTTGGTTTTTCATATGATTTCAAGCCTACAACTGTGCACTACAACCACAACTTCCTACTGGCATATATCATTCATAGTTAGGGAACCAGTCAACACCCAAAAGATGATATTCCTACACTACCATACACATTACACACACTAGGCTACATACTGTCAAGATGCCCTCTACGCCTACAGCATATTCAATGCCCACTCGTACTTGCTGCACGTTACAGGCTCAGGTTCTTCTTCCTCTTAGTCGCTGTCAGTATCTTCAGCAGCCAAATCGCCATAATCTTCCTCCATGGTAGAGATGCGCTGTGCCAATGTCATGCAAGGTAGTGGCTCGAATGCGTCAGCAGCAGGTTCCGGTTCAGCGGCTGCCGCTGGTGGCTCTTCTGCCAGGTCTTCAAATGGGTCACAGCCCAGAATGTCTTCAGCCTCCGGTGGTTCCGGCAGCGGCTCGTCGTTGTTGTCGTCTGCAGCAGCATCGTCGTCGTAGGCAGCATCGTCTTCATCCTCGTCAGCGCTTTGCGGGACGGCGGTATTGTCGCCATCCGCCCCCGCCGCGCTGACGTCGTCGTTGACGTCGACTTCGTCGGGGGCCTGTTCCTTGAGATGCCGGAGGATCATGTGATCCTCCGAGCCACCAGATGCCGGTGACTTTGAACGCTTTTTGGTTAGGCGCCTCCGGCACCTTCGCCCAAGCTCTTCCCACCCAGCGAATAACCTCCTCGGGGGGAGATTTCTTCAGGTTCCCTGCGGTGTGGGAGAGGGGAATGGAGAGGAGTGTGTTAGTCCATGTTGTAAACACAGCAAGAGTAGGCATCTCGTAAGTTGTGCTAGAATCTTAGCGTATGATTTTGCGCATGCTCACTGGCTCTGGTGAAAGTGTTGATGCCGACAATGGCGAACCAATCCTCATACTCTGCCCGCACTGAAGCCTTGAAGCACTTGAACACACACACGTCAAGAGGCTGTAGAACCGAGGTGCACCCGGCCGGAATGATGGCGGGAGTCATCTTGGAGAGGCGCATTGTCTGCTTGACTCCCTCTGTCAAGTGCCCCCGAAATGAGTCGAGCACGATCAGGATGGCGGGGCGAGGCCTCCCTGGCTGGGGAGCGACCTGCGTTGCAAGGACTCGGGTTATCCAGTCCTGCACCATCTTCTCGTCCATCCAGCCTTTTGGCTGAGCACGGATGATGACATCTGCACGAACGACGACAAAAAAAATGGTGCAATTAGGACGCATTGCATTGTCTTTGAATCAACACCAACTGGTCGACCTCGCTATAAATAAAAGAACGCGTCTACTTACTTGGTGGGACAGGGATGGAAGGCAGGCAGACGCGCTTGAAGATGACGTACGCGGGCAGCTTATGGCCTGCCACCGTGCACGCCAACATGACGGTTACGCGCTCTTTTTCGTAACTGGTGGTCCTGACGTGCACGGTTTTGATGCCCATGTGCTCGACCCTGCGCTCGGTGGGCATTTCCAGGAATAACGCCGTCTGGTCGGCATTGATCATGAGGGTGTTGGGGATGGCCTTGTTGAATATCTACTCGCGGCAGAAACGCCAAAAACTCTAAGCCTTCAGGTTGATATCTGCCAGGCACGGGAAGCTCGGGGAAGGAGGAAAGATGACTATGCGTCAAGCGGTTGCACGAGGACAGAAATGAGAGATGCAACAGCAGCATGGAAAACACCTGCAACAGTGAACCAAGGAGACATGCCGAATTTGAGAGGAACTTACCGTCGACAAGGCGCTAGCCAATCTTAGTCTTGACCCTTACTGACAGTCCCCACCGTGCACACATGCGCTGAGTCCACCGAGAAAACGCCTTCCAGTCGACTGATGGGTAGTTCTTAGCCATGTAGCTCAGGCTCCAGCGGCGGATGAGCTTGACCGACACAGGAAGCCCGTGGGTCCGGTGATGCAGCAGCTTACAGTACACCCAAATTTCCATGTTTGGGTACAGCGATTGTTGCCCGCCGCCATGGAGCCTCTTACGGCAGGTCGCAGTTTTCTCGAGTCTCGGGCGGTCCTTGATTCACCTGTGCACGCAAACAGGCTGGACACCTGCCTTCTTAGTAGTGGCACGAGTGGAGAGCTGGTTAGCATCCATGTAATCCAACCACGACAGCTTCTCCTTCACGGTTCTCACGCGCCGAAGACCTTTTGAGGCGCGGGACCTTAGCGAGGGGGGGGATGCGTCGTGGTTAACCTCCCAATCCTCGCGCGACCTGCGTCCAGTCGGGTAAGAGGGGACAGGAATCTGGGGCTCGCCATCATCAGACAGATATTCAGCATTGTCGAAATTATAGGCAGCATCCAAGCGCGTCACATCCTCGGCATCGCCCTCTTTGAAGACGCCATAGAAATTCGGGCAAGGATCGGGCCAGTCTTGGTCATGAAAACGCAAGGCCAGAGGGAGGCTCGCGCCAGCGGCGCTGGCAGGGCAGGTGGCGCTGGCGGCGCCGGTGGTGCAGGAGGAGTGGGAGGCACTGGTGCGGCAGAAACCCATCGGTCAAGCGTATGTAAGCGTGCGTTACGGCCTTTGGTAATGGCCACTAACCCGCTCCTAGTCACTGGAGGCATCGCGCTGGGGGCAGTGCTAACTTAGATTCTACTGTTGCGATTTCATGCCAGGATCCCACGACATGGCAGCCATAAATATTCTCGAGAATACTGGCATAGGCGTCGCAATAGGCAAAAGCTCTGAGAGCATGAGAACGAGGTGCGTGTGAAGTTGACTTGCTAGATTGCGCGCAAGGCCGGTAAGAGATGGCGAGCGAGCTGTGCGTGACTCTACTTACGTTCCCTCCAAAAGGCCACTACGTACAAGGCAAGAGAGCCCTGAGAGGTAAGCACGTCGATGCCTGTGCATGCCAGCGTTGCATATCATCTTGACGGCATCGAAGAAGGGCGTTCGTCGATTCCTCTGAAATCTTCTCTCGTGAGCTGTACATGCTGCCGCCACCAGTACTTCCCATTGGCTGCAGCTTTGAGTTGAGCTCCAGGGTGGCCAAATCCAGCCACACAGCTGCCGAGGTGGAATTCGCACTCGCAGAGGTAGGAATCTATCAACATCCGTGATAACATGAAAGCATTTGGAATATGAGTCTGATACACGCTTAAAAAATGTGAATCCATTATAAAACGAGATAGGTCCCGGGTAATTTATTTCCAGGTTCCTTTAATGGACTCGCCCCCATTTTTAACTAGTATACGAAAAAAGACCCTAGGGTCATATATTCGGGCGTCTACGGTACAAGTCTAGACTTCAACACCAATGAGTAGACTAAGTATGCATTATGCTCTACACGCCCCAGGGCATCCTACTGCTGCGACTCCAGCAGCATCTAGCCGACAATCACTCTACTCAAGCAGCCTCTACAGCAATCACTCTAACCCAACCTCTAGCTCGTCTTGTGCCGAGGGTTCGCCCACTTCAGGCTCCATGAACCGCATCGTGGAAGGAGCAGAGGTCGTCACTTTGCGTTTGTGGCGGCGGATTTCACCATGAAACCAAGCTACCACGCGAAACCAGGCCACCTCGTACTCGAGAAGAGAGCACGTCATCAAATGGCCCAAGGCTGATATCGCTGATGCTGCCGCGGGTCCAGGTCTTGATTAGCTTATGCTTTGAGAAGCCCCCCTCATACTCGACGGTGCTGAGGGGGAGGATGGCGATGGCTGGCCACAGCCACATGATATTGGGGACGCACCATTGTCAGTCGTCATCATGGAGGGTGATTTTAGCGTAATGAAGTGGACTAGACAAGGGCATACAAGGGTTCTTATGCTATGCTGTTGTACTCTATAAGAGCATCCACCTATCTAGCCTATAACAACATATAAATACGAGTTGACACACCCCCTAGGCTAGACAAAGGGACAGTGCCTAGCAAGAGACACGCAACTCAGGGTGGCACTACTAAGGGTCTGAAGACCAGTTAGAAGACTACAAACTAAACAAGAGCAACCCAGGGCGTCACTACTAGTCCAGCCACTGGAACATAAGCCACAAGGCCACTTAAGATAATATAAAGAGTACTACACAATCATGGTCCTAGCAGGTGAGGGGCTACTGGAACTAGACCAAGCTGTACACACTGCCGCTGATGATCTTTAGACGCAATCACCTTAGTAAAGACATCAGTTGTGTTGGCACCGGAAGCCAAGTGTACTACACGGGCCTGGAGGCGCTGCTGTAGCTCACGTATGAGGAAGTACTGCAGCTGGATGTGCTTCGCTCTGCCCTCCAGTTGAGGCTCTTGACACAGGAGGATCATGGCCCTGTTGTCAGCGTACAGGACCAGGGCAGAGCTAGGCCACTCACCTAAGTCTGTGAGCAAGAAAGTCAGCCAGTGGAGCTCCTGTGCCGCCATGGCACCGGCGTTGATCTCATCCTCATAGCTAGACTAGGCAACAGACGATGAACGAGTGGACCGCCACAAGACGGCGCCTGCACCAAGGCTAAAGTAGTAGCCCTGGGAGGACCTGAGGGTCTCAGCGCTGTCTGCCCACGAAGCGTCTGTGTGCCCTGTAAGGACCACTGGCCTATATCCTCCTAGCACTAGCCCTATGCCCGATGTACTTCCTTCATAACGTAAAACCCTCTTAGCGGCCGACTAGTGGTGTGGTCATTGTCTGCCTGTGGCTACAAAGCGAGCCAGGGTGCTGAGAGGGTATGCGAGATCTGGACGAGTGCAAGTCATCAGGTACATGAGGCAACCCACCAGTTCTGCGTAAGGACCACTAGGCTCTACAAACTCCTCAGGGATTGGAGCCAAGTGCGTGTGCTCTTCTGGCAGAGGTGTGGGCAGTACAGAGGAGAACTGAAGACCGAAAATCTGAAGGACCTGCACCAAGTGTGACTGTGTGAGAGTGATGGTGTGCGCTTCTCTGTCCCTAGAGATCTGCAGGCCAAGGTAACGGCACTGCTCTCCTAGGTCGGTATAGGTGTGTCTCCTCAGCAGCTTAGCCTTCACGGAGGCAACTGCATCTCTGTCTGCAGTAGCGAAGACCAGATTGACTTCGTGGACAAGGATGTAGAACGGAGTATGGCTTGAGTGAACAGAGAACGAAGGGTCTGCAGAGGACGGGAAGAACTGCGTCGGCGAAACCTGCGGTCGCAGGGAGTATGGCTACCAATTAAGCTGGTGAGCGGCGTAGCGAGCAGCGAACGGCCCGAGAAAATGGGGTGCACTAGCATAGATCATGGAGGCACGAGCCACCTCCATGACCAAACCGATGCGTTGCTCAGCGACCCCATTCTGCTGCGGGGAGTTCGGCAGGGTGTACGACTGGGTGATGCCCTCCGCACGACAGAACTGGCCAAGCCGACTGGATGCAAACTCGCCGCCACGGTCACAGTGAAGACGCAGCACGGGCAGGCCGTAGTGTACTCGCGCAGCTACGACCCACGGGATAAGAATGCTAGGCTCGTCGGCCTTCCGCTCCAGGGGAAACACCGTGGTGTAGCGCGTGTAGTCGTCGGCGAGCACCAGAAAGTAGCGCTCACGATGCGGCCCAGGGACGGGGGCTGGGCCGCAGACGTCAAGGTGCAGGGTCTGGGGGGAGGGAGGAGGAGTGAGGAGCACGGCACAGCTGGCCCTCGACGTAGGGCATGCACAGCGGCACAGGGGAGGGTGGGAGGGCAGGGAGAGACGCAGGGAGACCTAAGATAAGACCGTGTTGGGATATGTGACGCAGATGCGGGAGTGCGGGGTGCCACAGAAGCGACGGGTGAGTGGGCAACCGACAGGAGCAAGCCGCAGCGACCTTGGAGGGCGCGGCCATATGGGGGGATGCTCCCACTAGGGGGGACGCGTTGTCGAGTGTAAACAGGTTAGACACCGGGTCCCGAGGGAATGTGGTGAGAGGGGCACCAGTGGCAGCCTCGGTACCGACTGCTTACCGCTCGTGTCTAGGAAACGTAGTGGTGACGCTGAGGTCCTGAAGACAGCGGACACTCACTAGGTTCCTGGAGAACGAGGGGAGGTGTACACATGTAAGCAAACCTGAGGGAGCCGCCGGATAGGGAAGGGTGGTGGAGCTACGTGCAACTACCGGACCGGAAGAGGGGTCAGCAAGAGCGACAGCTGCAGGGGGGGCAAGTGGTGTGACTGCAGTGTGGTTATGAAAGAAGTTGTGGGACGCCACCAGAGTCAAGCGTGAGCCGGCGGAGGGACTAGGGTGTAGCCTAGGCTAAACAAAGCAGGAGGTCCTACGCCTGATGCAGCAGGGGAGCCTAGATTACATACAGTGGACACACCTATATTAGGCAACACAGGGTAACCAAGTCTGGTCACACTAGAGTTACAATGAAGAAACAACCTGTCCACAAAACAGCACTGTTTAGCAAGTTCGTGATGTTTTGACAAGTATAAAGGAATCATGTACAATCTGGAGCCTATGGAAATTATGCATAAACAATTGATGCACCTGGAGATATGACAAACTCTAGCCAATATCAAATTGCTAATAGCGAGTACAAGCTATAACGCTCGACGGTCGATGTGGACAAATACTACCCGAGGAGAGACTAGATCTGTTTCCGTCGAACATTCTTTGCACGAGCTAGCAAAGTTGCTCAGACTTTCGCTAGCGCATGCCCCTTACCCCGTGATCCTCCAATAACCACGTGCCTGCTTGCTTCGCGTCAGAGATAGCAAATTATGAGCCTCTGTCGTCAGGGTCTGAGTTTTCGACAGATCGCACGAACGTTAGGAATAGGGCAGAGAATCGACAAAAAAAAAACACTTTGAAGGCTACCCGCACCAGAAGTCGTCTAGCAGCTAGGCTAAATGTCCACTCTTCAACTCGACTGCGTCTGCTCTCAGTGTAACACATGCGCACTGTCGTGCACACCATCATGCTAGGTGCCACAGTGACGAGAATTGAGGCTGCATAACCCCTGGAATCGAATCACGTTGTTGAGGTCCACCCTCACACTGTACGAAATGCCCTCAAGGTGACTGGGTTAGTCGTTGTACAGCTATTGCGCAAGCCTCAACTATTAGCGCACAAGATCCGCGACTATATGGAATTTCGCCAGAGCCTACCTAAATTGGACTCTGGACAACTGGAAGCGGATGATCAGGTCAAATGAGACTCAGATCACTCGATATTTCTCGGATAGCCACACCCGCGTATGGATTCACGAAGGCGCTACTCTCCAAGGGCATCAGGTGAAGTAGACTGTGAAGCATGGGGGCAGGCCAGTCATGGTTTGAGTTTGTATAATGTCTGATGTGCCTACTGTAATTACATGTGCAAGATTGATGGCCAACTCTACCACAACATATTGCGAGACGAGGTGGCTCAAACTCTTCATTTCTATGATTGGACCGTCTCTGGCATGACGTTTCAGTACACTGTACGACCCCAAACCCAAGTGCAGGATCGTTCAGGAGTGGCTAGCAGAGCAAGAATTCGCGGTCCTACAATGACCCTATTCCTCCCCCGACCCCAATCCCATCGAGCAGCTCGCCAAGCATGAGCAACCCCCCACAGGCATGCTGCAAACTTGGGAGCCGGTGCACGAGGCATGGGACAGCATCAAGGCTGGCTTGTACAAGGCTCTGATAGACAGAATGCATAGGAGGACCAGAGGAGGAAGTTGGGCTAAGGGGAGATGGACCTGGTATCGATATCAATAATTTCAAATGTCGCTCATCCCTGGAACATTGTGTCCAAGTGTACCACTTGTGATCTTTGTTGTGCTATGTTCTCTTCTGGTGTGTTTTTTGGACTAGATGCCATTTGTCACACAAGCCGACAACAGTGGCAACTAGAACCTTCAAACCAGGAACGAAAAAACCCGATCATTTTCTCATGGGCTCTGATTTTGTCCAATTAATGGCCAATATGTGGACAGATTGTTCTGTCACTGTATCAGCATACATGGCATACATTGCAAAGAAAATCTGATCCATATCTATCTCAAAGACCGGCACACGACGACGTACCAGACTGTGCCACTAAGGGGGCGTCCGGCGCAAGGCCGATGTGGAGACGGAAGAGGTCGTCGAGACAGCGGTAGCAGCGAGCGACGGTGTGACCCAGTCGGTCGCACATGGTGCCGCAGCGGGGGCCGGTCTGAAGCTGGTACTAGCATGTCACCGCACTGGAGCCGCCACCCGACACCGAGCTGCGCGGCCCCCCACCACGACCGCCACCACCAAAACCGCCAGGCCACCATGGCGGTGGGGGTCCCCACAACTGCTGCTGCTGCTGCGGTGGGGCATCAGCCCTGGTCCCCTCGTGTGCAACCCCGGCCCCTCCACCACCTCCGCCACCTCCATCACTTCCACCACCCCCGCCACCCCTCCCGCCCCCACGCCCCCCCCAAGCCCGGCGACCCTTACCCTGACGAGCCGGCGCTGAGGCCACCGCGGCTGTCTCAGCAGCAGGAGTCGTCTCAGCGACAGTGGCAGAGATGTCAGAGTGAGTGCACTGGGAGGGAGCACAACCCTGGAGGATAGGGACTGCCACAGTACCGCTGGACTGAGCGATAGTGCGTTGGCGGGGCTCTATCGCGGTCAGGGTGGTGACATAGTTAGTGAGGGTGAGGTCAGCAGGGTGGAGGCCAAGGAAGTGGTCGCGAGCAGTAGCAAGGCGGTCAGGAAGGCGCGTGGAAAGAAAATAGAGGGTAGCACTGAGGGGGCGTGGTGCAGCTGTTCCTAATGGCCAAAAGTTCGGACAAAAATCCGGACGGGGTTTTCGCCAACGCCCGGATCTTGAAACATTCCGAATTCCTTAGAGCCTCCCAAAACATTGATGTACCAGTTTTGGGTTCGAGCCGTGCACACAAAAAATCAAAGTTCAGACGCCATACCTCAAGCTACAACACATGCAAAAAATGCGAAACTATAGGAACCAAGAAAGGTTTCGTCAAAGAGAAAAAATAAGTGTGGCTTGACGTGAGGTGTTTGATGCACATTGTTTTGGTTTGGCGATTCGCGTTTACCCTATTTGCTTTCGTGCGTCGCACGCGAATTCACGAGCTTTCTCGTTCACGTTTTCGACGCGCCTCGGGGCAAACGTGCCCAACTACACTCGAATGTCCAAACGCGGTTCAGACGCGTCGACAAACGAACTCCTCGCATAAGTTGTATGAATATTCACATTAGTTCGCAAACACTGTAACTTGAAAATTTTGGACGGCTTGGGAACGCCTGCACCACGCTCTGAGCCTCAGTGCTAGCAGCACGGTAGCTAGTCTCGAGTGCACGCAGGTGAGTAGCAAGGTCAGCGTTGGTGGGGAAGGACGCGAGATCAGGGAAGAACAGGGGCAGGAGGAGACGGCTGGCAGAGGCGGAGGAGGGAGTGGAATACTGCGCAATGACAACATCTACAGTAAATACTCCTGCGCAATCTCTACAGTCTGGTATCGGGGGCACTCACACAGGGCGTGACTGATAGTAAGCTGCGCAACTACGTCACGCGACTCCCAGACAGAGTGGGCGAGCTCAGTAGCTGCAAAGGCCTCGCGCTCAGTGGGCGTGGGGGCGTCAGGGAGGGCAGCACGTCGGTTGGGGCAGGGGAGCTTACCGTTGACGTGGACGGCCACGGACTGGCCATCCTGGCGCTGACCTCTCAGGTGATGGTGGAGGTCGGCGAGCCACGCCTCAAAGTCGACCGCCCAACCCTCCGCATCCAGGCGGAGCACAGAGTCCGCCATCACCACGGTTGCAGCAGCTGGCAACGACTAGAGGAGGAGTAGCGTGTGGTGGAGGGCGGCAGGAAACGGTGGAGAGCATTGGAGAGTGACAGCCGGCGGAGGCGCTGGCTCAGAGGAGAACCAAGGCCGGCGGGTTGGAGCAGCACAGTGGCACGGCGGCTCGGCGGCTCAGCAACTCGGCGGCTTGGAGGCACGACGACACGGCAGCACGGCGACACGGTGACACGGCGGCATGGCAGCGCTGCGACACGGCGGCTCGGCGGCACGGGAACAACGGCTGGCAGCGGCTGGAGTCGGCGGAGCTGGGGCTGGTGCAAGCTGAAGTCGGCGCGGTCTGGAGGCCGGTGCAAAGAGGGGTCGGCGCGAAGCTAGGGAGGGGGGGGGGGAAATAGGGGCCGGCACGAAGCTGGGGGCCAGTGCGGACAAGGGGCCAGCGCAAAGCTGGGGTCCGGCGAGAAGCGGGGCCTCGCGCGTACTAGGGGCCGGCGCGAACTAGGGGCCGTCGTGAACTAGGGGCCGACACGATGTGGGGCCGACACTAAGCTGGGAGGGGGCAGCGCGAAGTGGGGCCGGTACGAGCTGGGGGGCAGCGTGAAATTGAGGACTGCACGACGAGAGTAGGCAAGGCCGACGGCGGGCTAGGAGCTGCGCGGCGCGCTCTCGGGGGGGCCGTGGGCCAAGGTGCGGGCTAGCGCACAGGCGCGGCATTGGGCGCGGGCGCGGGCTTGAGAACGGGCTAGGGCATGGGCTAGGGCTAAGGCTCGGGCACGGGCTAGGGCGTTGGCTAGGGCTAATAGATACGAGTGAGGGCCAGCTCGGCGAGCTAGGGGCCAGCGCGTCGCGGCAGGGCGCACTACAGTAGGCTAGGGCGGAAGCGCGGGTGGGTGGGATCTACCTACTCTGATAACATGTTAGCGTAATGAAGTGGACTAGACAAGGGCATACAAGGGTTCTTATGCTATACAAGGGTTCTTATACAAGAGCATGCACCTATCTAGCCTATAAAAACATAGAAATATGAGTTGACAGGTATTGCTAAGCGCTTGATGGAAATCCTCCTTGTGGTGTTGCGAGAACATAATGGATGTAAGCATCCACAGCTCCCCCACGACACGCATATAATCAAAGCCTGGTGGGGAAGGTGGGCACTCACAGGGAGGAGCGCCATGAGCGATCAAACGTGGGGCATGCATGCATATACATAAACATCCATAACACCAAAAACCGTGCTGAGGCATCAAACACACTTACATGAGAGCTTGCTGCGGAAGAGCATGTTCAGCTGCTTTAGATGTTAGGTTATCGAGAGAATGAATAAGGGAAAATATCAAGAGATACAAAACTAGGGTTGTCCTCACTAAGAACCAAACTAGCTAGGATACAAACAAATGTGACCTAACTAATCTATATATATTTGTTGATACACCCCCTAGCCTAGATAGTGGCAATTCATAACAAGGTAGAGTACACCAGGGCAGTACTAATGTCTGACCTCTGGGGACGGCAACAAGGCAGGGTGCCTGATGAAGGTCGTAGACAGGACGGCGCAGGCTTCACTCACTCGACTCAACAGGACGGTGGTTCCACTCGGTCCTTGATGGGAAGGACCCAGAGAAGCCTAGAGGGCGCTGAAGGTAGATTTGCTTGTACAGACTACCATGCAGGAACGCTGTGGAGAAGTCGAGTGAGTGAAGCTCGTAATCTCGCTGCGCTACTTTGTGGAGAAGGACTCGAAGAGTAGTCATCTTCGGTATCGGGGAGAAGGTCTGGAAGAAGTCCACACCCTCACGCTGACTGAAGCCTCTAGGTGTGCGCTTAACCCTGTAGATCCACATGCCATTAACTACATACATTTGCCCCAGGCGGGAGAACTGCATCGACGTAAGTGCATGTGGATCAGTAGGATGCCATCTCAGCCTCTATGGCCTATATCCACTTGGTTGCCAAGGGCCCCAACACCAACTGAGTGTAAGAGTGCGGAACAGGGATATCGAGAGCATCTGGGTCGCCCTCTGGGGATTTAAGCATGGAGCAGAGATGGGGTACAGCGGCAGCAAGGTAGGCCAACTCGTATTGCCCGTTATCTAGCACGTCACTGCCAAGGGCAGGTGCACCCTTGACGGACGGAGGACGGGCAGTACCATAGACCAGAGCAAAAGCGTAGTCAGGCCGGTGGCTAGCAGCAAAGTCAGCGACAGCAGCGACAAGCGTAGAGAAAGACTCAAGAGGAGCAGTAGGGTTAGTGACAAGTGATGCAAGCAAGCGCGAGAGGGTAGGACGAGCAGTGCGAGCAGCGTCGGAGTGAGGAAGGGGGGACAACGGGAGCGACGATGGGGGAGGCAACGGAAGGGCTGTGACTGGAGGAGCACGCGAACGAAGAACCATAGGGTGGACACTAGGACCAAGAGAGCCAGGACGAGCACAAGAGGGGCGACGGACCCAGTGGGGAGGAGCTGGGGACAAGGGAGAAGGGGGAATGGGGGACAAGTCAGGGGACGGAGGGGAGGGTGGGGGAAAACGAGCCAGAGAGGAGTCCAGAAGAGGGAACAATGGGCCGTAAACAGGGTCACGCACCGGAGGGAGAACGGGTAGGCGGAGAGGGGAACCTGGAACAAGACCAAGGAGACGAAGGGCAGACTGCGGCGGCTGCGCCTTCTGCTGCGGCTGCTGCTGTGATTGCAACTACTCCCTTTCCTCTCCAAGACCTCTAGCGGCACCGCGGCTGCCACCGGCACTCCCCGAAACAGCATCCCAAAGACTAGCACCCTCGGATGCACCACCCACAAAACCAGCACCCCCAGAGTCAGCAACCCCAGAACTCGCACCCCCAGAACCAACAGCATCAACACCAACACCTCCAACACCAGCACCCCTAGAACCAGTACCCCCAGAGCCATCTGCTCCCTGCTGCTGCTGCTGCGGCCGCTGAGTCTGCTGTGGCGGCTGCTGCTGCTGCTGAGGCAAGGGGGGAGGCAGCTGAGGTGATTGGGGTACCGAGGCTGGGGGAGGCACCATAGGGACAACAGGTGCGCCCCCAGCAGCTGGGCCCCCAGAGTCAGCCGACTCCCCCACAGGCGCAACCGAGGAGAACTGAGTGGCGTGGGAGACACCAGTCCGGTAGTAGGGGAGCGTCTCCTCGAAGGTAGCGTTACGAGAGTGGTAAAAGCAGTGGTGTGACGGGTGGTAGAACAGCCAGTTAGCGGCGTCAAGCAGAAACCCCAGGAAGACACAAGGAAGGGTGTGGGCTGAGAGCTTGTCTTCACGAGTGTCGCAGACGTGAGCAAGGCTGCCCCAGGCATGGAACGCAGACATATGGCCGCTGGGAGCACGACCATAGGTTAAGCTGGTGAGCAGCGTAGCGAACGACGAACGGCCATAGAAAATGGGGTGCACTGGCATGAACCATGGAAGTGCGAGCTACCTCCATGATCCTGCTGATGCGTCGCTCAGTGATCCCATTCTGCTATGGGGAGTGCGGCAGTGTGTACGTCTGGCGGATGCCCTCCGCACGACAGAACTGGCATAGAGTGCCAAAGGCGAACTTGCCACCACGGTCAGAGTGTAAGCGACCTACAGGCAGACGGTGGTGGGTGCGAGCAGTGAGAAGCCCCGAGAGGAGAACGGTAGGCACGTCGGCTTTCCGCCCCAATGGGAACACTGTGGTGAACCGCGAGAAGTGGTCAACGATGACTAGGAAGTAGCACTCCCGACTAAGACTGTGAGAGTACGACCCCGTTACACCAATTTCCCTTTTCCATATTTCCTATCTATTTCATTCCTCTTTCACTCCTGATTCATTTGGTCTTTATCTCATCTCATTTGGTTTCCTATTCCTCCTTTGTCATTATCATTTGGTTTATCCTGTTATTATAATTATATCACCGACCAGGCTCGGGATGTACTGGCGCGCTATATCTAGCGTAATCCTGCCGTAATCCATTAAAGCCAATAGCCTCGCGTGGCTATACGCATGGTGATTCTATTTCTAGAAGAGTCTATTCCCTTTGGATAGGATAAACCTGGTTACGTGATGTATTCTGGAAGTATAAAAGCACCTTGTACTGATTGATAGTGCAACATTGAGCAAACCTTTCCTCGACACATTCGATCCTGTGACACTTGGTATCAGAGCCAAGGTTTCAGCTCAACGCTTAACCGCTGGGCCCCCAGGAGCACGCCGAGGATGGAGTCGAAACTTCAATTCCTGTAAGTACAATGCACTTTCATTTAACTTTCGACTAACCTCACGCAGTTGCACCTGGGGTCCCCTTCGAAGGCGAGACGCCTCGCCGACCGTTCGATGGACTGCATCGACGGAGCCGATTTTTTCGCGGGGGCAAACGGCCTCGACCTCGCGAGCGCGTTAGTTCTGGCGGAACACTCCCTGCGACATTCCGAGGAGTTCGCAGTTCGCGACAACACTAGGAGTTGCGCGGAAATGTGCGGAGCTGCGACCGACGACATCCGTCCGATGGAGATTCGACGATTCGGATCGACCGAGGCGAAAACGAAATCCTTTTGAGCGAGTTCGAGTTTCAGCGCGAATGGGAACGGGACCTTGCAAGCCGCGAAATTCTTCGGAGCGTTGGATCGTTCGACAGCCGACATCGACGACCGAGAGTTGCTGCAGGAAACGAGTCAACCCGTGCACCGAAAGCTGCTGAACGCGACTCAGGAGTCTCCTCAGATCGCTTGGAGTTTGGACCGTCGGATCGACTTCTGCTTCAACGGACGAGATGGAGCGCGACTTCTGCACAAAGGGAGAATGACGCGCAGAACCAGAAATCAGCCGCCTTTAACACCGTTGACATCATCTGGACAACCAAATTCGAATTCCTTCATTTGGTGACAAATTTGGCGTGCAAATCATCTGCAAGGTCAAAAATCTGCTAGAGTATTACCTACTTGGTAATAGCTGCAAGCACAAAACTGACAGGAGAACGTGGATCGTCGGATCGGTGCGGAATCAACGGCACGAATGCAGCAGAGACCACACTATGGGAAATCATCATCATGGAGACAACATTCATGACCAGAGACTGCACAATCGACGCATCTTCTGACTAGTGTCGATAACGATCGATTTATTTTGACGAAGTCATCTTCGTTAAAAATGGATCGACATCAACACAGCGGATCTTCACCCCGGAAAAACAATGGAGCTCCGTGAAGACATGTTCTCCATCAGTGAGACACTTCATCTCATAGATTTGATCGACAACCTTTGGGATTGCAGAGAAGTAGCCGTTTTCTCTTGCAATATTCCCAACATCAAGTTGCTGCGAATGAGCAGATTTCGCACGCAACGACGACGCAGTGAACCCGTCTCGTCAAGGCCAGCGAGACACTATTTTGTAACAGGAGCTGACCGATTCGTCTTCATCAAGAGTCTCAGCCATCCGAAGTGATTGATTGGAGCAGTCTCAACATCAACCTCACGAGGCGACACACCAATCATGCATCACGATTTCAGGTGTTAATGACCTGCGGGGAAGAAAATTCCGTGCATGTCACGATGCTTGACAGATTGGGGAGTAATTGACCTCAAATCTGGCAAGTACTCGTTCACTAGCGACCCTATGACACATGCATTGGAGGCGATTCTACCAGAAGCCGAAGCGTTACAAGCATCAGCGTAACTTCGATGATACAGGAGAACGCCAAGCAACACGAGGTGTCAACAAATGAGGGAGATGCGGACTACTACAACACGATCACGCGCTCTACCGACCGTACATCGGAGGCACGGATGAGCATACCAGGAATTGCTACCCGTGGATACATTGAGGGGAGAAACAAATTTCTCTTCATACCCTCAAATGAAACAATCACCGGCAGCAATGGAGCAACACATGTGTACTAATGTGCACGCGTTCCTGGTAGTTACGCCTGTTACACCCATCAGGAACACTCTACTGGGAAGAGGGAGTTTATGGATTCTCCTTCAACCATTACGAGTTAAGAGAATTCTCTGCAGCAGCTGCCGCCATCGCCATCGTCGCAACCCCCGCTGCCGCCGCAGCAGAAGACTCAACACAACAGTTATATCCAAACCCTGATGGATGATTCTCCGCTCAATGGAGATAATGCTGGATTATATTCCCGTGGATCGTAAAGTCCCGGCCAGGCACAATACTATGATTTCCAGCTAGTGGGGAGGAGATACCACTATGCGAAGAAACAACATGGCAATGCCATACACCCTCAAGAGCGGAAGATATTTGCTCTTATGAGGATGGGAGGACCACGGTACTCTATCGGTATACAAATCCTCATGGCCTATGGCTTTCCTTAAAGTCATAAAACCTGCGTCACAACCAATCCATCAGCAGCACCAACTCCACGGAAGCAGATAGGCGTGGAATGGAGCGCCGACGCCACTCCGGACAGTGGACTCCGCGTATCTCCAACAACACCCCTGTTTGCCGAAATGGAGCAGACTTCAACACTGATGCTAAGTAGCTGAGACATCTTCGACATCAACGCTACTTCAAGGACAGTAACAGAATGAGACAACACATGATGGCACCAGAAGACCTATCCCAATATGTGCGCCAGACACCGATGCCTACCGATGGCCTCCGTGCTAAACTGGACGTGCATAAGGTCATACTAGATTGGCTATCAGCAATGCTCATTTGGAAACAGGAGAGGATTATTTGGGAATAGCCCCAACATTCCCAGATGTCCTAACCCATCACCGTGGGATATCTACGCAGCTGAGATTCCTTGACTGAGCAACCACCGAGGGAAACTACTTGGCGGCGATTCTGGAAGTTACCAGCTCTGCGTTTATGGTATCAACCCCTCGCATGGTTCAAAACACAAGGGATACGCTGAGCAGCACTTCGCATGCGCTGTTGTATGCAAGGCAGTGTGACTAGCAGACCGCGTGGTGGACAGGGTTACTACTAGTGATTCTGCTCTCCATTCCGCAGCACTACCATGCCCAGTGGGTACGACTCGCGACAACACTGCTACACAAGCAGTACTACGACACGACTGCCATACCACCAACACTTGGTGATCTTCACACGTGGACCAGATGCACGTAACACCAGGATGTGCTACCCAAGACTCAACGCATGCTACAGTGTGCCAGCTAGAGCACCCACCAAAAGGACAGTGCATCTACTCCTCCGCTACAACATCTCAATCACGATCAATGCCATTCGCGTACCACCTACAGATGCAACCGGCTCATACCACAACAACCGACAAATCCATTTCATCACTGTTGTCCACCAGCTCTAACACCGGACACGCCACTTGGACATCCAGCAGCAGCAGAAGCACCTGGCTACTCATCACCACAGTTATCCACACCATAATCTCGACATCAGCCATCTTCCATCCAAGCTTCAACCTTGCTTCTGCAGGTCTATCATCGTAAAGCAAAGGTCACTTCAGTCAACTTCCGCTTTCGCCTACCAGCCATTTGGAAGATCCATACTGCCTTCCATACCAGCTTCTTAAACCCTATCAAGACCAAACACGCCCTACACCGAATGCCAACCAGCGTCGTCGCCCGTGTTCATCCTCGACATGGGACAACTACGTGCTTGGACACCGTCGTCGTCAGAATGGCACTCTGGAGCTTCTTCTTTGCTAGAAGGGTTATGATACTTCTGAGGCTGTAACCCTGAATCCGACATGGGTAACACCCGTCGTCCTCTTCACGACAACCTTGTCAAGCAGGGTGTTACTTCTACCACCCAACTTTGAGGGGGGGAAGTGTGAGAGTACGACCCCGTTACACCAATTTCCCCTTTCCATATTTCCTATCTATTTCATTCCTCTTTCACTCCTGATTCATTTGGTCTTTATCTCATCTCATTTGGTTTCCTATTCCTCCTTTGCCATTATCCTTTGGTTTATCCTGTTATTATAATTATATCACCGACCAGGCTCGGGATGTACTGGCGCGCTATATCTAGCGTAATCCTGTCGTAATCCATTAAAGCCAATAGCCCCGCGTGGCTATACGCATGGTGATTCTATTTCTAGAAGGGTCTATTCCCTTTGGATAGGATAAACCTGGTTACGTGATGTATTCTGGAAGTATAAAAGCACCTTGTACTGATTGATAGTGCAACATTGAGCAAACCTTTCCTCGACACATTCGATCCTGTGACAAAGACCATGGACCGGGGCAGGGCCTGAGACGTCCATGTGCAGTGTCTATAGCGGCGCTGTGGTAGGAGGAAATGAGGAGGAGTGAGGGGCGGCGCCCTGCCGGCCCTCGACACAGGAGGTGCACAGTGGCGCCACGGACGGAGGCAGAGCGTGGAGCGACGCAGGGAGACCAGTGACTAGACTTTGCTGGGATATATGCTTAAGACGCGGGAGTGCAGGGTGACCTAAGCGGTGGTGCCACAGAAGGGCTGGGTGGGCTAGTGAGCGACAGGAGCAGGACGCGGCAACCTCGGCAGATGCAGCAGCTAGCGGGGACTCGGTGTGCAGTGGAAAAGGACCTGACCCTGAGTCATGCTCAAAAGTTGCTAAGTGTCGATCGGTGGCTAAGTGCAAGCGGCGTGTCTCTCGCGGCCAGGGAACGTAGTGGTGATGCCTCGGTCCTGGAGGTGACCGACACCCACTAGGTTCCTAACAAACGAGGGGATGTGCAGACCGGTGAGGGATTCGGGGGGGACAGTGGGACAAGGGAGTGTGGTGGTGCTACGTGCAACAGCCGTGGTGGAGGAGCCTGCTAGTGCGACACGGATAGGCGCAGAAAGCGGGGTGAGAGCAGTACTTTTGCGAAAGAAACAGCGAGACGCGCCATAGTCGAGGACAAAAGAGAGGGCCGACGTGACGGGGCCCAGGGACGAATCTCTAATCAATCCTTTGCGTGACGCATCAAGGAAGTCTACGCTTGACGCAGCAGGGGATCCTAGACTACACAAAGCAGTTGTTCCTATGCTATAAACAGCAGGATAATAAGAGTTAGCAACACTAGAAGCATCAGAATACAGAGAGTACAATGCCTGATCAATCTGAATCATATCCATCTCAAAGATGGGAACTGCATGATGAAAAAAGACAGGTCAGGAGGGTACCTGCATCAGTGGGCCGAACTGACAACGGTAGAGGTCATCCAGGCAGCGGAAGCAGCGAGCGGCAGCGTGCCCCGCACGCTCGCACACCTGACCTGCCTGCGGTCGGTCAGCAGCTGGTATGTGCAAGTCACCGCACCTCCAGAACCACCAGCATCCTGGCTCACAGAAGAGCCACGCGAACCCTAGGGCACCGACTGCCCTAGAGCCCAACCCCCATGGCCTCCACCACGACCACCATCCCCAGGGCCCACCAGCCCCAACGGTAGTTGCTGCTGCTACGCGGTCCCCGACTCCGACTGACCACCCTCTCCGTCCCAAAAGCTAGGGACTGCCGGAGCGCCTGTGGAACCAGCGATGGCGCGGAGGCGGTCCTCTACCTCAGTCGGGGAGATAAAGAAGTGATCATGGGTGAGCTCAGAGGGGTGATGAGTGAGGAGCGTGTCGCAGGCAGGGGCAAGGCGGTCAGGGAGGCGGGTGAAAAGGAAGTAGATAGTGGCAAAGAGGGGGGGGGGGGGGGGCGAGTGCTAGCTAGGCCTCAATGCAGGCCACAACCTAACAAGCCTTGAGGAGGTGCTCGACTAAGTCTGCTACAGTAGTGAAGGACACCATGTCGGGGTGGAAGAAAGGGAGGTGGAGACGACCAAGAGTGGCAGACGACGGGGTGGAGTACCTAGTGAGGATAGTCGGCCAGAGGGTGCAGGCTGACGTAGCACCTACAAAGTGGGAGTGCTCGTCAACCGGTAGGCACCTGAGGATGGCGACACGGGTAGTGGCGTCGCGGGAGGCCCAGAAAGAGTAGGCTGAACGAGCAGCAGCGTACGTAGTCCAAAGACTCATCATCGACGCGCTGACTCATGAGCTGCAGTTGAACCTTGTGGCGGTGCGCTGGCGAGCTTTGCTGGTAGCAAGTTGGCGAGCTTTGCTGGCGGCGAGCTGGCGAGCTCTGCTGGCGGCTAGCTGGCAAGCTTTGCTGGTGGCTAGCTGACGAGCGAGGAGCAAAATACGTGGTGGCAGGCTGGCGCAGTTGGTGCTGGCGAGCTAGGGAGCGAGATGGCGGCTACTAGCTCGTAGCTAGTTGAATCAGCGAGGGAGTGAGCGAGGTGGCTGGCTGACCAGCGGGCGTACGAAAAAGCGATCGAGCGCTAGAGGGGGGGGGGGAGACGTACATAGTGCGAAATTTGGGAGCAGGAGGTGTGGAAAAAAAAAACCTATACACTAGCGGAAGCGTGAGATGCGGAAACTACCTAGCTCAATACCATGTCAGGTTATCGAGAGAGTGAATGACTAAGGAAAAATGTTGAGAGATACAAAACTAAGGTTGTACTCTCTAAGAACTAAACTAGCTAGGCTATAAACAAATATGATATAGCCAATCTATATATATTTGTTGACATCAGTTTCCTCTTGAAGGCCTCGAGACACATGAGGTCTAGGAGAGGTAGGCTTGCTCCAGGAGGAGCTTGATGCCCTCGAGGCTGTTAAGGCCTAGGAGGCGGCGATCGAGGCCCTTGTTGACCTCTCGTGCATACTTTACAACAGCCTTGTAGCAGGCGGTGATGTCGCATTCCGAGTCATGACCAGGCAGCGGGTGCGCGTGAAGGGTGAAGCTGATGCCACCGGCTTGCCATCACCATCCATCTGTTCAACTGCATCGTTCGCCTCTCCATGGAGGCGTGGGAGGCGATGAACTCAAGCAGATGTAATTTCTCGCCATGCCCGAATACGCGACCACCGATATGCATAGCCACGAGCGGGTGGGCGCATTATATAAATGACATGAGGAACGCGTACATCAAACCCGACCCGAGTGCATTACATGAACAAGTCAATATTGGGCATTGGAATGATACATACACATATACAGGGGGTAGATATAAGGAGGTAGCCCCACCTGGAGGTCCTGGAAGTTGGTGTTCAGGTAGTATAGCTCGGTGAGGATATCAGCCAGGAACCGCACGAGGTATTTGAACTTACAGGAATTGAGGACTTCGTGGAGCTCGCTCCCGTGCTCTCACAGCAGTATGATCACCGGTGGCAAGACCTCCATGAGCCGGTTTACCACCTCGCTTCGCATTATACAGCAAATCAGGAAGATGCATTGGTACTCCAGAGAGGTGAAGCGGAAAATCAGCTACAGATTCATGAACCGCTCATGACAAATATTGTTGCACCCTATGATGTCAGCAAGAACATGGATCACCAAGTCGATCATCGCGAGCTTGGGCACCGCCCCTGTTGCATCCTTCGACGCGAGCGCCTCTCTGTTGGAGCCCCTCAAATCCAGTGCTACATCCATGTGTGGCGTTGCTTATGATTTCAAAAGAAAGATGGTCAAGACAGCGGATCAACCATGGGGGGGTATGAACATCCCTCCCCTCCATCAGAGGTAGCGAGCCTAGCAGTGATAGGCGAGCAAGGAAAGGATGCGCTAGGAGTGATGGGATCAGAGTGCTTGCTGCAAATAGAACTAACTGCGGATGGACTAACAGGGCGCGGAATACGAGGGGCTACTGTTGAGGGGGTGAGATGAAAGGTGCATAGCTTACTGAGGCCATTACAAAACCGCTGAAGATATCAGCAGCATCAGCCTCTGAGGCCAGCTGTACTATGCGGGCCTAGCCGCGTTGCTGCAACTCACGTAGCAGGAAGTACTACGGTTGGATGTGCTTGGTCGTGCCCTCAAGTCGAACCCTAAAATAGTGCCAGAAAACAGGGTCAGGGCAGACCTGTGCCGCGCACCTAAGTCAGTGAGCAGGAATGTCATAGTAGATCTCTGCCTCACTGCTGAGCTGTGCTACAGACAACGACCGATTGGACCGTCAGGAGACGGCACCTGCACCAAGGCTGAAGCAGTAGCCCTACGATGACCTGAGCGTCTCCAAGTCATTAGCCCACAATGCATCTGTATGTCCAGTGAGGATCACTGGCGCCCGTCCTCCCAGCACAAGCCCCAGGCTTGAGGTACTCGCCAGATACCGCAATACCCTCTCAGCAGCCAACCAGTGCTATAGTCGGTGTCTGCCAGTCGCGACGAAGCGAGCGAGAATGCTAGGAGGGTATGCAAGATCCGGGGGATTGCATGTCATCAGGTACATGATGCATCCACCAACTCTGCGTAGGGACCACTGGGCTTGACCGTCTCACCAGAGATAGGAGTTGAGAGCTCGTGGTCTAGAGGTAGGGGTATGGGGTGTGCCGACGAGAACTGAAGGCCAAACCTCTGGAGGATCTGCTGCACCATGTGGGAATTGGAGAGGGTGAATATGCACACTGCATGGTCACAAGAGATCTCCAAACCCGGATAGCGCTGGAGCTCTCCCAGGTCAGTGCAAACGTGTCTCCTAAGTAGCTCGGCCTTCACTACGGCCAATGCGATCCTTTCTAGTGTAGCAAAGATCAAGTCATCGACACACACAAGGATGTAGAAGGGATTCCTTCCAGCACAAATGAAGAGTGAGTGGTCAGCAGAGGACGAGAAGAACTGGAGAGCCGCTAGTGTAGTGTGGAGCGTGTCATGCCAGTAGCTCTTAATATGAATGATGTCATCTCTGCCTCCATCGCCTGTATCCACTGGGCAGCCCATGGCCCTGAAACCGCCTCAGTGTACTAGTGCAAGGTAGGGATGTCTGGGGCGTCCGCGTCACCCTCAGGGGACACTTGTATGGCGTGGAACTCCCCAATATTGCCCATCCTGAGCATCTTGATCTAGAGGCATAGTGAGTGCAGCAGCAGGTAGTATACTGTATAACTCAGCGACCCCCAACTCACAACATGAGGTTCAAGAGGCTCCATCCCCAATATTGCCCAGCCCAAGCGTCTTGATCTGGAGGCATAGTGAGTGCAGCGGCGGGTAGTATACTGTATAACCCAGCTGCCCCCAACTCACATCAAGAAGTTCAGGAGGCTCCATGGGCTTCCCCATGAACTCCCCAATATTGCCCAGCCCGAGCGTCTTAATCTGGAGAGAGACAAGGCAAAGCAGCTGCAAGGAAAGCCAACTCATATAGCCTATCCTCTAGGACGTCATTGCCAAAGGCAAGTGCACCCCCGACGGACGGAGAATGGGCAAGGTCAGAGACTAGAGCTTGGGCGTAGTCAAGGCGGTGGCAGCATAGTCAGCAACAGCAGTGACAAGGGCAGAGACCCCAGCAGGAGGAGCTATAAGGCTTGTAGCAGGAGAGGCAAGTAAGCGGGGGACTACAAGGCGTGCAGAGAGAGGAGCTAAGGAAAGGGGTAGGGACAACAGAGGAGGTAACGGTAGTAGAGGGACTGTAGGAGCAGGAGGATGAAGAACCATAGGGTGGACACGAGTATGAGGAGAGACAAGACAACCACCAGGGGGACGGTACACAGGACCCAGGAGAACGAGGGGGGAAATGAGCTGGAGACGAGTCTGGGAGAGGGAAAAGCGAGTCGCAGATGGGGGCAGGCGGGAGGGGAGGCACTTTGTGAGGCACGGGCTGACGGTCAAGGGAACCAGAGGAAAGGCCAAGGAGACCAAGGGCAGATTGCGGCTGGTGCTGCTGCTGCTGCTGTGGCTCCCGGACCATGCCAGGACCCCCAGCCCCACCTCTGCCACCACCGGTACTCTCAGAGTAAGCACCCCTAGGACTAGTAACCCAAGAACCAGCATCCCCAGAGTCGGCACCCCTAGAACCAGCACCCCCAAAGTCATCACCCCCAGAACCACCACCCCTAGGGCCCATGGTCCCCCTGCTGCTGCTGCAGTAGCTGCGGCTTCGGTGACGGCTGCGTCGGCGGCTGCTGCTGCTGGGGGAGGCTACTGGGGCACTGGGGCTAGGAGAAGGGGCGCCGCAACTGCGGCAGGTGCTCTCCTAGCCATGTGGCTCCCAGATTCAGCAGACTCCCCCATGGGCCCAACCGAGAGGAGGGGGGTGGCGTGGGAAACACCAGACGAGGCCGAGCGGGGTGAGAGGGGAGCAATAGGTGGGAAAGGGGTGAGGAAGAGAAGAGGAGGAGGAACACGAGTGCCACGGTGAGGGAAGTGAGCGTAGTAGGAGACGGACTTGTCAAAAGTAATGTCACAAGAGCAAAAGAAGGGGTGCTGCACCGGTGGTCGAACAGAGAGTCAGGAGCTTTGAGCGGGAACCCGAGCAATGCACAGGGGAGGGTGTGGGCCGAGACCTTGTCTGCACTGGTGTCGTGGACGTGAGCCAGGCAGCCCCAGACGTGGAACGTAGAGGCATCACCAGGGACCCAATCCAGAGGAGGGTCGGAGAAACCTGTGGCTGCGAGGTGAGGTTAACCTGGTGAGCCACGAACCGCACCGCGAACGGCCACAAAAAATGGGGGGCACCGGCATGGAGCATGGAGGTGCAAACCACCTCCATGATCAATCCAATGCGTTGCTCAGCGACCCTAGTCTGCTGCAGCAAGTCTAGTAGGGAAAACGTCTGGCTGATACCCTCCGCATGGCAGAATGCTCCAAGGCGACGGGAGGTGAACTCACCACAATGGTCAGAGTGGAGGCAGAACACGGGCAGAGAGTGCTGGACGCAGACGAATTGAAGCCACAGGAGGAGGGCGTCAGGTACATTGGCCTTCTGCTCCAATGGGAACACCATGGTATAGCACAAGAAGTCTTCTACGACAACCAAGAACTAACGCTCCCTATGAGGCCCGGGGACCGGGGTGGGGCCCCAGACGTCCATGTGTAGGGTACAGAGCGGAAAAGAGGAGGAGTGAAGGATGGCGCACTGCCGGCCCTTGACGCAGAAGGTGCACGCGGGCCCTACCGAGGCACGGAGGGTGGGGAGCGGCGCGGGGAGACCAGCGACCAGGCCGTGCTCTGCCATATGACGGAGATGCGACAAGGCAAGTTGGCCTAAGCGGTGGTGCCACAGGAGTGCCGGGTGGGTGAGGGAGTGAGAGGAGCAGGACGTGGCTACGTGTGTGGACGTGCTACCAGGGGGGACTTTGTGTGTAGTGTATAGAAACCTGATGATGGGTAGCAATCAAAGGTGGCGAAGCGGGTGCCCGTGGTTGCGTCCGTACAAGCTACATACCGCACGTGGCCAGGAAACGTGGTGGTGACACAAAGGTCCTGAATATGACCGACACTAACAATATTCCTGGAAAACGTGGGGATGTGTGGGCTGGTAAGGGAGCCGGATGGGAAAGCTGCGAAGGGGAGGGTCGTGGTGCTGCTGGTGACAACTGTGGCAAGCGAGCCTGCTAGGGATACGGGTACCTGTGCCAGGAGCGGTGTGAGAGCAGTGCGATCTCGGAAGAAGTAGTGAGATGCTCCAGAGTTGAGTGTGAAGGACAGGACCGCCGTTGCGGGGGACGGTGGGGGAACAGTAGGGGACCCAAGACTACACACGGCAGAGGAGCGTAGACTTTACACCGTAGGATAATAGAAATCAACAACACTATAATTATCAGAGAATAGAGAAAGCATGGCAGTACCTATTTGAGCCATCTTCATCTCAAACACAAGGAAGCCACGGCAGAGAAGGGGAGGCCAGTCCAGTGGGGCCACCAGGGGCCCTAATTGGCCATAGAACGGATCGTCTAGGTGGCGAAAGCAACGGGCAACGGTGTGACCCATGCGGCCTCAGACCGTGCCGCTTAGGGGGCTGGTCTACACCTGGTACGCACAGTGCACGGATCCCCCAGGTCCCACGCCAACCTGGCCCATGGAAGAGCCATTTGAACTCCCTTGCATCGACTGCCCCAAACCCAACCACCAAGGCCCCCACCATGCTCAACACTCCCAGAGCACACCGGCTCCCACGGCAGCTGCCGCTGCTGCTGCTGGTATGGCAGTGGCGGCTGTTGCTACTGCTGCTGCTGCTGCTACTACTACTACTACTACGGTTGCTCCCCCTACTCATCTTTACCCGCCCCTTTGTCAGCCCCTAGGGCCCCACCGACGCCCCCATCGCCCACCGCTGCCAATGCCTCACATCCACGAGAGTGTCGTGAATGACCAGAAGAGTGACTGGGCGCAGTGACCGCTACAGCAGTCTCAGTGACAGAGGTGGCGGGAGCTGGGACAGGGAGCTGGGGCAGAGGGCTGCACTGAAAGATAGGGACCACCATCGCACTAGTTGTCTGAGCGATTGCGCGGAAGAAGGTCTGTATCTGAGTCACAAAGGTGGAGTTTTGCTCGATAGTGAGGTCAGCGGGGTACAGTGCGGAGAAGGCATTGCACATAGGGGTGAGGTGGTCAAGGAGGTGGGTGGCGAGGAGGTAAAGTGTAATGGGGGTGGGGGGAGGGGAGCACGATGAGCTGGGCCTTGAGGGAGCATATGTTTGATATGAGGTCCACGATTGTGGGGGAGGAGGCCACATCGGGGAAGAGGAACAGGAGGTAGAGGCGACCGATGGTGGCGGAGGACAGGGTCAAGTTGCGGGCGACGATCGCGTACCAGCGGGCCTAAGTCGTCTCCTCCGACACGAAGTGGGAGTGCTCATCGACCGACAAGCACCGGATGATGGCAACCTGCGCGACGGCGTTGCTTGACTCCTAGATGGAGAGGGCGGTCCTGGCAGCCTCGCACTTTCACACTGCTCCGACGTCGCTTCGGCGCCAAGGGGAGCGGGTCGGGCAGCTTACCACTGATGTGGGCCGCGAGCGACTCGACCTCCAGGCGCTGGCTGGTCAGCTGTTTGCGCAAGGCGGAAAGCCAGGCTGACTTCGCGGCCGTCGGCGTCCAGCCGAAGGACAAACACCGACACTGACAGGGCCGCCATGCCGGCAGGAGACCAAAATGCCGCACGTACCCGGGCAGTGGCTGGTGCTAAAGAGGGCAATGTACGGTGGTAGATCCAACTGCAGTGGCGGCGGTAGGGCTGGTGGCAGGTCCAACGAGAGGTCCAACCGCAAGGCCGGCGGCGGCTGCAAAATGCGGGCGAGGGCTCTTGCAAGACGAGGGAGGGGGTGGAGTGGGGAGGGTAAGGGCGCGGCGCACGAGGCGCGGGGCGGCACGGAAGGCCCAGGGCGGCGCAAAAGGCATAGCACGGCAGGCGTGGGGTGGCACGTGGCGGCATGGCGTGGCAGTCACGACAGGTGCGGCGAGCACAACAGGCATGGCAAGTGCAGCGGGCTGTGGCGCAGTGGGGCGCAAGCACATGCGTGGCACGGTGTGGCACGGTGCGGCGTAGGCATAGCAGGCGCGACAGACGCGGTAGGCGCAGCAGGCACGGCAGGTGCAGCAGGCTGCAGCGCAGGGGGGCATGAGCGCATGCGTGGCATGGCGTGGCGCGGCGCATGCGCGACAGGCGTAGGCAGGGTGCGACCAGCACGGCATGCGTGGCAGGTACGGCGTGACAAATGCTCCGAGCAGTAGCGCCGTAGGGCGCGAGCGGGGGCACGGTACAGCATGACGCAGGCGTGGGAGCGGGCGCGCGCGGCATAGGATAAGGCGCGGGCGCGGGCTACGGTGTGGGCAGTGCGACAGGGCCTACGAGGCGCTAGGGGCTAGCGAGGCCCACGGTAAGCTACGGCTAGGGCTACGTCGGGAGGTGAGTGGAGACTACCTAGGGCAGAAGCACGAAGGCTAGAGTCTAATCTAGCTCTTATACCATGTCAAAATGAAAGAATTGAGTGATTGAAATAGAAACAGAACACGGTTGACGTATCAAGGTTGCCATCTCTGCATCCATGGCATGTATCCAGTGGGCTGCCCATGGCCCCGAGACCGCCTCAGCGTACGAGTGCAGGGTAGGGATGTCCAAGGCGTCCGGATCACCCTCGTGAGGTACTAGCATGGTGCAGAGATGAGGTACAGCAGTTTCAAGAAAAGCCAGCTCATAATGCCTATCCTCTAGAATGTCACTGCCAAGGGCAGGTGCACCCACCGACGGACAGAGGATGGGCAGGGTCAGAGACTAGAGCGGAGGCGTATTCAAGACGGTGTTTCGCAACAAACTCAACTACAGCTGTGACGAGCACACAGACATCAGCAGGAGGAACGGTAGGGCCCATAACAAGAGAGACAACCAAGCGGGAGACGACTGGACGAGCAGTGCGAGCAGAGTCAGAGGGAGAAGCAGAGGATAGAGGTGGGGATGACTAGGGAGGTAACAGTAGGAGAGGGACTGGAGGAGCACGAGGTTGAAGTACACCATAGGGTGCACACGAGCACGAGGAGAGGCAAGACAACCACCAGAGGGACGACACTTCCACGTGTGGGCAACGGGGAGCAGGACAAGGGACAGAGGAGAACGAGAGGGCAAAACGAGCCGAAGACGAGTCCGGGGGAGGGAACAGCTTGTCGTAGACGGGGGCAGGTGAGAGGGCAGATGCCGTGGGAGGCATGGGCTGGCGATTAGGGGAACTGAAGGAAAGTTCGAGGAGACGAAGGGAAGAATACGGCTCGTGTTGCTGGTACCGCTCCTGGCCCACGCCAGGGCCCCCAGCCCCACCACCGCCACCACCCTCAAGACTTCCGCTATGCTATCAAGCACTCTGTTACAAGGACCTAGCCTTCATAAAATATCCTAGGGCTATTTTCACCCCAAAACTTCGTAACATCCTATATGCCTGCCCAACAATTCCCCCCCACACCTTGCATCACGCCCAACCTTCACTCACTCCTCCACCAGCATTCACTTATCTCGTGTGGAAGAGCCCCAACATTATGCTGTGATGAGGGTTGAACAAATGTAATTTTTTGAAAAAAATAATGCTTCCAAAAAACTGTGAAGTGCTACTCACCCTCTGTTGCCTACAAAAGAGGGACGTGAGGCTCTTAAAGTAGTGAATTGACTAGAATGAAAGATACGCGGTGGTTTTGAGCTAAGGGGTTGTACTCTCTAAGAGTACGCACCTATCTAGACTATAGAAATATTTACACATATATTTGGCAAACCCCCTGGGCTAGATGAGGGGCAAGGGACACACACCTCACGGTGGCACTACAAGTCCAACATCTGGAACAAGAGTCATAAGGCCAGTTACGATCATATCAGAGGAAGTATACATCACGGTCCTAGCAAGTGGGAAGCTACAAGAACTAGGCCAAGCTGTACACAGTGCCGCTGATGAACTTTAGGCGCAAGCGCCTTATACAGATATCAGCTGTGTTGGCACCATAAGCCAAGTGTACTACGCGGGCCTGGCAGCACTGCTGTAGCTCGCGCAGGAGGAAGTACCGCAGCTAGGTGCGCTTTGCTCTGCCCTCCAGTCGAGGCTCCTGACATAGGAGGATCATGGCCCTGTTGTCAGCGTACAGGACCGGGGAAGAGCTAGGCCTCTCACCTAAGTCGGTGAGCAAGAAAGTCAAGTAGCGGAGATCCTATGCCGCCATGGCACCAGCGTAGACCTCAGCCTCATAGCTAGACTGGGCCACAAACAACGAGCGAGTGGAACGCCACGAAATGGCACCTGCACCAAGGCTAAAGAAGTAGCCCTGGGAGGACCTGAGCATCTCAGCGTCGTCTGCCCACAAAGCGCCTGTATGCCCCGTAAGGACCACTGGTCTGTGTCCTCCTTGCACTAGCCCCATGCCTGATGTACTTGCTAGATAACGCAAAACCCTCTTAGCGGTCGACCAGTGCTGTGGTCGGTTTCTGCCTGTGGCAAAAAAACGAGCCAGGATGCTGAGAGGGTATATGAGATCTGGACGAGTGCAAGTCATCAGGTACATGAGGCAACCCACCAGCTCTGCGTACAGACCACTAGGCTCTACTGACTCCTCAGGGACTAGAGCTGAGAGCCTGTGATCTACTGGCAGAGGTGTGGGCTGCGTGGAGGAGAACTGAAGACCGAACCTCTGAAGGACCTGGCGCACTAAGTGTGACTGTGTGAGAGTGATGGTGCACGCTGCTCTGTCCCTGGAGATCTGCAGGCCAAGGTAGCAGTGCAGCTCTCCTAGGTCAGTGCAAGTGTGTCTCCTCAGCAGCTCGGCCTGCACGGAGGCCAATGCGTCTCTGCCTACAGTAGCAAGGACCAGATCGTCTACGTAGACAAGTATGTAGAACGGGGTCTGGCCTATACGAGCGAAGAGCGAGGGGTCTGCAGACGGCGGGAAGAACTGCAGGTCAGCTAACGTAGCAGGAAGCATGTCGTGCCACTCGCGCAACGCCTGCCGCATGCCATAAATCGTCCGCCGGAGGAGCCACTGGGTCCCTGGGGTGAAGGTGCCGGGGAAGCCTGGCGGGCGACGTAGGTAGACATGCTCGTGCAGACTGCCCTGAAGAAATGATGTCGAGAAGTCAAGAGAGTGCAGCTCATAGTCACGCTGTGCTGCTATGTGTAGCAGCGCCTGAAGAGTGGTCATCTTCGGGGTCGGGTCGAAGGTCCAAAAGAAGTCAACACCCTCGTGTTGTTTGAAGCCTCTAACAACGTAGCGCACCTTGAACACCGGCGGCTCTCCAGGATAGCGCTTCACCTTGAAGAGCCACCGACCATCGACAACATTCATCCCATGTGGGGGAACTTTGTCGACGTAGGTGCTGGTGGATCTCCAAGATGCCATCTCCTGCTCCATGGCAGCTATCCACTAAGAGGCCCAAGGTCCCGAGGTCGCCTCAGCGTAAGTGCGAGGGGTCGCGATGTCAAAGGCGTCTGGGTCACCCTCAGGGACTAGCAGCATGGAGCAGAGATGAGGCGCGACCTCAGACAAGAAAGCTAGCTGGTACTGCCGGTCACTGCCAAGGGCAGAAGCGCCCCCGATGGATGCAGGGTGGGCAGGGTCAGGGACCATAGTGGTGGCGTAGTCAAGACGATGGGTAGAGGCAAAATCAGTGATGGCAGCGACAAGAGTGTCAAGACTGGAGACAGGAACTTTGAGAGTACGACCCCGTTCCATTCCTTTCTCCTTTCCATATTCCCTTACCATTTCATTCCTCTTTTTATCCTGATTCATTTGGTCTTTATCTCATTCCATTTGGATTCCTATTCCTCCTTTTCCATCATCTTTTGGTTTATCGTGTTATTATAATTACATCACCGACCAGGAATGGATGTACTGACGCGCTCTATCTAGCGTACTCCTGCCGTAATCCCTTAAAGCCAATAGCCTCGTGTGGCTATACACAGGGTGATTCTATTTCTAGAAGGGTCTATTCTCTTTGGATAGGATAAAACTGGTTACCTGATGTACTTTGGAAGTATAAAAGCGCCTTGTACTGATCGATAGTCCAACCTTTCCTCGACACATTCGATCCTGTGACACTTGGTAATCAGAGCTTTTCTCACTCGGCCATATTCAGCTAAGCAGCAGCTGCGGGATCCTGCCTCGAAAAACCGCCGGGGGTGACCACTTCGACGCCGATTCTGGTAATACCAGCTCCGCATTTTTTCGAATTACCCCCTCCGCGCGAATTTTGAACAGAATGGCGAACTTCGACAACGCCGAAGTTACCCAGCAGCTCTTCGCAAGCATCGCCGCCCTACTGGAGGAGATGCGAGCCGTCCGTAAAGCTTGGCGACAAGAGTTCGAGCGAGTAACTCGACTGGCCAGCGCGCAACACGAAACGACAACGGCGACGACGCAGCAATCGCAGCAATCTCTCAAGGCTCCAAAGCCGCGCCCACCTGAGCCGTTCGATCCGAGTGATCGAAATTCCGACGTCCGCAGATTGATCGCCGGCATGGAGATCTACTTCGCAGCTGTCGGATGGAGCTTGCCAGTCTGGGACGGTCAACGCGTGCGACTCGCGGCAACACCGATGCGAGGACCGGCACTGGAGAGGATTGGCGGTAACAGCACCTTCATCCACGACGAAGCCACGTGGCAGCAGTTCCGCACCGATCTGCTGAAACGTTTTGAGCCGATAAATTCGGGCTTCCTTGCCTGGGAAAAATTTCATCGCCATCGACAGTTCAGGAGTGTAGCATAGTACATGCAGCAGATGGAAGAATTTTATAACCGCATTCGCGACCTAACCAAAAGGGAAAAGGTATAGTCGTACCTCGCCGGGCTGAAGACCGAAGTCAAACGACAAGTAGCAGCGACAAACTACGCGAGCTACAATAACGTCGTATCGGCAGCGGAACGCTTCGACATGGTCAACGCCAGGACACAACGGGCGCACTGTTAGGATCAAGGACGGAGTCTAGGTGAACTTAGGAGCTAGAATTACTCAAAATATAAATCCGAAATTCTAGACAGAAAAGTTTTCTTCACAAGAAACGACTTCGACAAAAAACTAGCTGTTAGAATGTCGCGAAACTTTGATATATTGTAGCTTGTAATCTCAGCTACCGTTCCCAATTTGAATCACGTTGATTGATGAAGTATTCGCGACGCTATGGCTTTCGACGCATCAGGGGGTAAGCTGTAGGAGGAGAACTTAACTCAATCTCAAAAGTTTAATCAAAGTTCAAGAATCTCAAAAGGAATTAGAGGAGCAAGACAAAGGTTGGGATGGGAAGAGAGAAAGAGAGGGAAGGTCCTTAGAGAGTCTCCAACCAAGGAAACCCCATAAGCACAAAGATTCCCTCCCTATAGGAACCCCAACCTTGACATTTGTCCCTTCCCAACCAATCCATCCAAGTTGGCCACCCTTGCCAACCTAGCTTGGTTGTTCCCAACCAATTTGCAGCTGTTACAATAGAGTGACAAATTTCCCCAACTCCAAAGGTCCCAACTCCATACAGAGTCACCCCACAACTTCACTTTGTAACCGCCGCAATTGTAACGCAAGCTCATGAACTTTGAATCTTCATAGCTTTCGCGTTCTTGCTCCAATTGAAGCGATTCTTGTTGCGTCGGAAAGATCTTCTCAAGATCTATCATCAAAAATACCTGCTCAGACAGAATAACACAAAACACATTCCCAAACTCCAGATCACACACCACACAAATTCTTTCACACACAGTCAAACCATACATGCGAATTGAAACAAGGGATGGGAGGCAGACAGAATGTGATAGCATATGATGACATCACACAACACGCACGTCGGCAGTACGCGACAGGGCGACCGCTCGGCTCACCCAACGTTCGCCGACCCGACGGAAGTCGACAAGTTCGAAGGGCGGCCAAGTCCGAAAAACACCAACTTCACGTGTGATTTTTGCGGGGTGCCAGGTCATCGAATCTTCGACTGCAACAAAATGAAAGCCGCATGCGCTGAGTATCGGGCACGCAACAGTGGCGGAAATCCTTCGGCCAATCAGAAGACAAAAAACGGGAATCGCCAATGATTGTGGATCTAACTTTGGAAAAAGAAAAGATCCGAAAGCGGCCGCGGCTGATTCGACGCGAATAGGAGAAAATGATGGGGAAAAATCTCCACCCCACAACTAGTCTTCGCCAGAGGAAATCGCCGAGGGAAAATCTAACTCCGCGAAAAAGGACTCTGCCAAGACGGGGGAACTCCTTGAAGACCCAAGAAATTACAAGGATTCGTTAAAGTTATCTTATAAGGATGCTCTAATGAAAACTTGTAATTCTCGAGGGGCTAGAGCCTTGGAGAAATTTCAGGAGGGACTCCAGAAGAAGAAAAAATTGTGGAGATCATACCGGTACCAGAGAACCTGGGGACCAAATTAAGGAGTGTGGAAAGAAGCCGACCTTTCCACAGAGTCAACGTCCTCTCCCGACACCAGCCCACAGCGACTACCCATTCCCCAGGGAAGACGTCGGTGGAGCTGAAGCAGCTTAAGAGGAAGATGGGGGTCTACAAGAAACTGCGAAAAACACGAACTCCTCCTTCGGATGTATCCAACTCGGCAACTTCTTCAACGTCACGCACAAACGTCACGGAAATTCCGGGCCCTGGAGAAGAGCCTTTCTCCAAGCAGCCTTGACCAGCTGCCAGCTCAAGAGTAGGACGCAACGAATACTGGGATGTACCCTATGACCCAATCAATGAAACTACCTTTCGGTACTCCGAGCAACGCCTGCCCCTCGTGCTCGAGGTCATCTGCAAAGGACGACGCCTCCAAGCACTCGTGGACAACGGAGCATCGCACACCGTATGCGACAAGGCAACCATCGACTGACTTCGAGAAGAGTACAAGCCATCAGCATTTTCTGCAACGATGGTGGATGGCAGCAAGTTACCAGTGTACGGCGAAGCAGTGCTGCACCTACAAATCGGGCCACTGCGCTGGAAACATGCTCTCCCCATCACCAACATAAAAGGTCTTGACCTGATCTTCGGGCAGGACTTCCTCAAGAAATTCAACCCTGAGATCAACTGGGGAAACCGCACCGCAAGCATCTACAACAAAGGAAGGAGAGTCCAGCTACCCAACTGGGACGATACAGGAGATATCCTAGTGGAGACACTCGCCAGGTTCGAGAAGGACGTGAAAAGAACCAACACCGGGTTCCTGGCGTTAGCAACAGACATGGAAAGGAACGAGGAGAAGACCCCGGAACCTCCAAAAGAAATCAAGGAAATACTGAAGGAGTTCCAAGACATTCTTCCCAACGACCTCCCGGACGAGCTACCGCCATACCGAACGCACCAGCACGAGATCGTGGAGGAACCAGGTTCGAAGCCGACCTTCCGAGCACCATATCGGCTAAGCCCCACAAAACTAGCCGACATGAAGAAACAGATCGAGTATCTCCTCGCCAAATGACTCATCCGACCATCCACCTTGCCATACGGGGCCCCAGTACTCTTCACACCGAAACCAGACGGAAGCATGCGCATGTGCATCGACTACCGGGCTCTCAACAAGCAGACCATTACGAACAAGTACGCGATTCTACGAATCGATGATCTGCTTGACCAACTTCGGGGAGCCACGGTATTTTCAAAAATAGATCTGCGGTCTGGATACTGGCAGATAAGAATGGCGGATGATTCCGTTCACAAAACTGCTTTCCGAACTCGGTACGGATCGTACAAGTATCTGGTAATGCCGTTCGGACTCACCAACGCACCTGCAACGTTCTAAGCAGAGATGAATCACATCCTACGCCCACTCTTGGACAAATGCGTGGTGGTGTACTTGGATGACATCCTTGTCTACTCGAGCGACATGCAACAACACGTCGAACACCTGCGACGCGTCTTCGAGATTCTTTGACGAGAACGCTTCTACGTCAAACTATCCAAGAGCGACTTCGCCCTCGAGAAAGTCCAATTCCTCGGACATATCGTAAGCGCTCAATGATTTCACATCGACCCCAAGACAATCAAAGCCGTAAGCACGTGGAAGACACCCGAGAACCTGAAAGAGTTGCAGCAGTTCCTAGGCTTCCCTAATTATTACAACAGGTTCATGCCACAGTATGCAAAACTCGCAGCACCACTCACGAATCTGCTAATAAAGAACACGCCCTATAAATGGGAGCCGAAGCATCAGGAAGCCGTGGAGCAGCTGAAACAAGCACTCACATCCACACCAGTACTCATCTTGCCAGATCCCGAATGCGACTACGTCATCGAAGCTAACGCCATTGACCAAGCAGTGGGAGCAGTCTTGATGCAAGACCAGGGGAATGGACTGCAACCAATTGCCTACCTCAGCAAAAAATTATACGGGGCAGATCTCAACTACCCGATACATGACAAGGAGGCTCTTGCTATTATCATTGCCTTCAAAACGTGGAGATGTCATCTCGAAGGACGCAAAACAACAGTCTACACCGACCATTGCAGCCTAAAATATTTGAAGACACAACCAAGCCTCTCCAGGCGACAGGTTCGGTGGATCGACTTCCTCGAGACGCACTTCCACTACGACATCGGATACAAGCTTGGCCATAAAAACAAAGCAGATGCGCTTAGCCGGCCTGCACACGTTGCCGCTATCCAAATTGAAGGGATGAATCCACTCCTCAAGGGACTCTTCACATATGGGTACACCATCGACCTCAAAATTCCCTTGGCAGAAAATCGACAGCTGGTACGGTGGGACAACGACATCACGTAACGGAAAGGATCAATGAAGATCTGGGTACCTAATTACCCCCCTTTGCTCCAGTACGCAGGACACTTCGGTAGCAACAAAACGCTCACCGGTATCGCCAAACACTACTATTGGCCCCACATGGCAGATGACGTACAGAAATTCGTCACCTCGTGCACTACATGCCAGCGAATGAAGAGCAGCAAGCAGAAAAGGCGGGTTTGCTACAGCCTCTTCCTGTCCTAGAACAGCCATGGCAAGTGGTCAGCCTAGACTTCATCACCTAGCTACCAACTACCACAAGCAGTCATGACGCAATCCTTGTCGTCATTGACAAGTTCTCCAAAATGTGACACTTCATCCCGACACGCACGACAGCACGCACCGAGGAGACGGCGCAACTCTTTGTTCGCTACATCATTTCACAACATGGCATTCCAAGCACACTCATTTCCAACCGAGACCCTAAGTTCACCAATAAATTCTGGAAAGAACTGATGTCTCTGCTCGGAACCAAACTCGCCATGTCATCCACATACCATCCGCAGACAGACCCCCAGACTGAGCGTCTTAACCAAATCGTAGAGCAACTACTCCGAGCAGCCTACAAGGACGAAATCTCCAAATGGGACTTGCATCTGCCCGTACCAGAGTTTGCCTACAACAATGCTACTCGCGCAGCTTCTGGACAGACACCGTTCTTCCTCTGTTACGGACGCCACCCACTCATACCTCAACAGCCAAACATAAAAGCCACAGTCCAACCCGCTCATGATTTCATCACGACCATGCACAAACTTTGGGATCGGACCCACAAGCGCCTTCTCGACATTCAGCAACAACAGAAGCGCCAGGCCGATTGCCACCGCACAAACCACACCATCACTTTGGGAGACCGAGTACTGCTCGGCACGCGCAATCTTGACATCAGCCATCTCCCATCCAAACTGCGACCTCGCTTCTGCGGGCCTTTCCTCGTTGAAGCACAGGTCACTCCTGTTACCTTCTGCTTACGCCTGCCAGCTACCTAGAAGATTTACAACGCCTTCCATATCCAACTCTTGAAGCCCTACCGAGATCCCAACACGGTCTTCTCTGGACGCCAACTGCCGCCGCCGCCGCCCGTCCTCGTCCATGATGAACCCGAGTACGAGGTCGAGTCCATGCTTGCTCACCGCCATTGACGGAATGGCAACGTGGAGCTTCTCATCCGATGGAAGGGTTATGATCCTTCAGAGGATAGCTGGGTCTCTGAATCCGAGATGGTGTTACGCGACTACCTTGTCAAGCAGGGTGTTACGTCTACCACCCAGCTTTGAGGGAGGGAAGTGTGAGTGTACGACCCCGTTCCATTCCTTTCTCCTTTCCATATTCCCTTTCCATTTCATTCCTCTTCTATCCTGATTCATTTGGTCTTTATCTCATTCCATTTGGATTCCAATTCCTCCTTTTCCATCATCTTTTGGTTTATCGTGTGATTATAATTATATCACCGACCAGGCTCGGGATGTACTGACGCGCTCTATCTAGCGTCATCCTGCCGTAATCCCTTAAAGTCAATAGCCTCGCATGGCTATGCGCAGGGTGATTCTATTTTTAGAAGGGTCTATTCCCTTTGGATAGGATAAACATGGTTACCTGATGTACTTTGGAAGTATAAATGCACCTTGTACTGATCGATAGTGCAAGCTTTCCTCGACACATTCGATCCTGTGACAGGAACAGACTGGTTGGTAACAAGAGAGGCGAGGACGCGAGGAACAAGAGGACTAGTGGCACGGAGGAAGTTGGACAGGGGGGGCAGAGCGACAACCAGCGATGATGGAGGAGGCGATGGGAGGAGGGGAGGGCGAGACACGTGAGAACGAAGCAACATAGGGTGAGAGTGCTGGAGAGGAGAGACAGGACGAGCACGAGAGGGACGGCGAGACCAGAAGTGGGACGGAGGCATCAGGTCAGGAGACACAGGAGGAGACACAAGAGGAGAATGCAGGGGGAAACGAGACGGAGACGAGTCCGGTGTAGGAAATACAGGACCATAGATAGGCGGGGAAGGCAAAGGCGGGCGGTTCGGGGAGGGAAGACCGAGGAGGCGAAGGGCGGACACCGGCAGCGACTGCGGCTGCTACTCCACACCGACACCTGAACCTCCAGCTGCACCACTGCTATCTCTGGGATGCTCAACGACAGCATTCCCAGAACGAGAACCCGCTCCAGCACCGATGCCACACCCAGGAGCGTTGGGACAAGCCACGACAGTAACCCCATGACTAGCACCCTCCTCAACGCCTGCACCCCCAGAGCTCTCGGGCCCCTGCGGCGGCTGCTGCTGCGACGGCGGCAAAGGCGGTTGCTGCTGTGGCTGCGATGGCGACGACTGCTGCTGCGGCTGCGGCGGCGACGGCGGCGGTGCAGGAGGAGGAGGAGGAGACTGGTAGAAGTGCCTGTCAGACGCATCAAGGGGGAAACCGAGGAGGACACAGGGAACAGTGCAGGCAGTGAGCTTGTCCGTGCCAGAGGCACGAACGTGAGTGAGGCAGCCCAAGATGTGGAACGCAGATGCGTCACCAGGGAACCTGGTCCAAAGAAGGGTCGGCGAAACCTGCGGCCGCAGGTTAAGCTGGTGAGAGGCGTAGCGAACAGCTAATGGGGTGTAGTGAACAGAAAATGGGGTGCACCGTCATGGATCATGGAGGTACGAGCCACCTCCATGACCAAACCGATGCGTCGCTCAGCAACCCCATTCTGTTGTATGGAGTCCGGCAAGGAGTCAGATGATGTCCTCCGCACGACAAAAGCCGCCGGGCCACCCCAGCGGGAGGCGACCCCACTGCGTCTGCTGCTGCCGCTGCTGCTACTGCGACTATTGCTGCGACTGCTGCTGCTGCGGCTGCGACTGCTGCTGCTCCGGGAGATCAGCCCCATCCCTGGGCCACCCCGGTGGGAGACGACCCCACTGCTGCTGCTGCCGCTGCTGCTGTTGCTGCAACTGCTGCTGCTCCGGGGGGGCAGCCCCGATCTCCTGGTCTGGAATTCCGACACTCGCACCTCCTCCACCATCACTGCCACCCCCACCACCCCTCCCTCCGCCACGCCCCCCCTTGGGATGGCGGCCCTTACCCTGACGAGGCTGCACTGAGGCCGCCAAGTCGGCGGCCTCAGCGGCAGGGGTTGTCTCAGCGACAGCGGCAGAAACATCAAAGTAAGGACACTGGGAGGGAGCACAACCCAGGAAGATAGGGACCAGTGCGGTACCCCTAGACTGAGTGATAGTGCACTGGCGGGTCTCTATCGCAGACTGGGTGGTGACAAAGGCAGTAAGGGTGAGGTCACCTGGGTGCTGACTAAGGAAGTGGTCGCGGGCAGTGGCGAGGCGGTCAGGAAGGTGCATGGAAATGAGGTACAGGGTAGCGCGAAGGGGAGGAGGGAGTGCAACAAGCTGGGCCTCAGTGCTAGCTGTGCGGTGGCTAGTCTCAAGGGCGCGTAGATGAGTGGCAAGATCAGCGACAGTGGGGAAGGACAAAAGATCAGGGAATAGCATGGGGAGCATTAGACGGCTGGCAGAGGCGGAGGACGGAGTGGAATAGCGCGCAATGATTGCATCTAAGTACTCCTCCGCATTCGCTATAGTCGTAAAGCAGGGGCGCTCAGACAGGGGGAGGGCGTGACTGATAGCAAGCTGCGCTATGGCGTCGCGCGTCTCCCAGACAGTGCGCGCGAGCTCAGCAGGGGGAAAGGCCTCACACTCAGCAGCGGTGGGGGATTCAGAGAGGGAAGCGGGCGCGTCGGGGCGAAGGAGCTTACTGTCGACACGGACGGCCAGGGAGTAGCCGTCCTGGTGCCGACCCGTCAGCTGATGGAAGGTCGACGAGCCACGCTTCAAAGTCGATCGCCCGACCCTCTGCGTCCAGGCGAAGCACAACGTCCGCCATCGCCACGGCCGCAACGGCTGACGGCGATACGGCGGCACAGCGACCCAGCGGCACGGCGGCACGGCGACACAGCAGCACAGCGGCACGGCGACATGGCGGCACTGCGACACAGCAATATGGCGGCTCTGCGGCACGGGGGCACGGCGGGACCGGGGTCGGCACGAACTGGGGCCGGGGAGCGAGGGGCCGACAAGCTAAGGGGTCGGCGATCAAGGGGTCGGGGAGCTAGGGGCCGGCGAGCGCGGGGCTGGCGAGCACAGGGCTGACGAGCGCGGGGCCAAGAAGCTAGGAGCCGGCTAGTGTGGGGCCATCGAGTGCGGGGCGGGCGAGCGCGGGGCCGGCAAACTAGGGGCCGGCGAGCTGAGGGGCCGGCGAGCTGAGGGGCCAGCGAGCGCGGGGCCGGCGAGCGCGGGGCCGGCGAGTGCGGGGTCGACGAGCACGGGGCTGGCCATCGTCGGGTCGGCGAGCGCGGGGCTGGCGGGTGCGGGGGTGACGAGCGCGGGGCCAGCTAACGCGAGGCTGGCGAGCGCAGGGGCGACGAGCGCGGGGCCAGCGAGCTACTGTGGCAAGGGCGACCTAGGGCGGGCTAGGGCGAGCTAGAGCGGCTAGAGCGGGGCCTGCGCGTAGAGACGGGGCCGGTGCGGACTAGCGGCTAGGGCACGGCGCGGCTAGGGCGACGCAGCGCTGCGCGGCGCGACTAAGGTTAGGACTAGGGCTAGGGACGGAAGCATAATCGGGGAGGGGGGGACCTAACCTAGCATGATACCATCTTAGAGTAGCGAATTGACTAGAATGAGAGATACACTCCAAGGCATGGTTTTGTGCTAAGGGGTTGTTCTCTCTAAGAGTACGCACCTATCTAGCATGTAGTAACATATACACAAATGTTTGACAGAGGCCACTCGGCCTCACCCATGTTCTTCATTTCTAGTTCAGCTTTGTTTTCCCCACCCACCCAGGGCTTATCTTTGGTTTTTCACCACTCTGATTTTCACGAGTGACTCCTGGCCAAACTCTGATTTTCAGAGTGCCCTGGAGCTCGAACTCTGATTTGTCAGGGTTTTTCCACAATTTTCAAATAAAAACTCTGATGCCCAGGATTCACTCCCCACGACTATTTCGCAACGTGGTGCTTTATCCCGGAAGACTGCCAAATCGCACCATACTTTTCTTCTAGGCGCGTGCCATATACACAACCCCTACAATTCCGTGCCCAAGACTTGTGCTGAATGAACGCTGAAAAGTGTAGTTTTATAGAGATTTGGGCCGAAATCTGCCCAGTACAGTCGGCTGGAAACTGGGATGTCTCGGCCGGGTTCTGCCAAAAAAATCATCCAGGCTCTGCTCCGAAATACTTCGACAGGGCACGTTCCGTACTCGGGGAATCCCTAGGCAGGACTTCGGGGCATCAGTTTGACGGACCAGATGACCCAAAGCGCTGGCTTAGGGGATCTCACCGTACCTATATTTGATGCCCCAAATTCTTCCCTTGGGGCTCGCCTCAGGTACAAAACGCGTCCTCAGTCAGCACTGTATCTCGCGCTGGCAGGCATTTCGCGTGGGAATAACAACAGCCAATCCTGTCTGCCTGTGAGTGAAGTACAGAAACAATATGCCAGTGATTGGCTGGCGCATGTGCTGTACCAATCGCCTTTGCTGCAATGTTTACGTGTCAACCCCGTGCCAAGTTACACACGTGAAATGTAGCATGATTGACGGTAAGGGCTAGTCAAACAGCACTGAACACAGCTGGGCTAGGTTGGGTTGGGTGTGGGAAGGAGGAATGTGCCTGGGTTGCGTGGGGTATAAGTGTGTTGTGACTGGTTACAGAGGACTTAGCCGAAATTTTCCAGGTTACGGGGGGTATGAGGCGGGATGTGACCAGTTGCGAAGGACTTAGTCAAAATTATCCAGGGTACGTGGGGTATGGGAGGGGTGTGACTGGCAGTCGGAGGACTTAGCCGAATACCGAGAGAACAGGGAAAAATCTAGGAGCATCCCCCCCATTGAAAACTCTTCAGGGTGGTACATAGGCCAACTCTGATAAATCAGAGAAAACTTATACTTTCAAAATTTTACCCAGGACCATCAGAGTGGTTTTCAAAAACGACTCTGATTTTCAGAGAATCAGAGTGATTTACTCTGATAAAATAAGCCCTGCACCCACCCACCAGTGCCTATTTTTCACGAGTAAATTACTATGATTCTCTGAAAATCAGAGTTGATTTTGCGTACCACCCTTTCGCCTCTGGGTAAATCTTTGAAATTATAAGTTTTCTCTGATTTATCAGAGTTGGTCTACGTACTACCCTGGGGGATTTTCAATAGAGGGTATACCCCCAGATTATTGCTGTACTGTACTCCTTGACGACATATGAAATCCGCCAGACATTGACAAAAATACCTACTAGTCCCCTAGCCGAACCCAGGAATTTCGGCTAAGTCCCCACAACCGAAGACATTCCTACCAAGCACCCCCTCCAATCCATTCGGCTAAGTCCCTCACAACCAGAAACATTTCTCCCAAGCACCCTCCCGTGTCCTAAAAATTCAGTTAAGTCCCTCACAGCAGGAAACATTTCTCCCAAGCACCCTCCTGTATCCTAAAAATTCAGCTAAGTCAGACGGGCCTAGCAAGGACCGTCGGTCCCTGACTCGGATTCCTGCTCGGTATCACGTGCACCGCCCGCCTGGGACTGTACACATCATTTGCCGCCTGCGCCACGACTCTGGATGCGACCATGAACCTGGCCCTTATTGCCCCGCCAAAGGGCGTGGTGCTTAGTTTTGGTTCTCGGCTAAAACCTGAACTTGGGCTAGATACATAGTTCGCAGCACATTTCGATAGGGCTTCGTGAATGCCCTTCAGGGCAAAAGTTTCGCGAAATTTTGGTACTACTTCCGGATTTTCAAGAACTGGAAATGTGAGCACCTCACCCTTAGAGCGTAATACAAGTGCCTTTGGTTTCGTTGTCCAGCGCCCGTTGTAAGGCATTTCCACTAGTGATGCGATGCGACTGTGGTGGCTGCTTGTACAAAAGTGGGCGTGACCTGAGCACTTTTTGTTAATGAAAGTGGCTCTAGGAATGATCCCTTATAATCAGAGTTATTATTTTGGAAACTGAGAAAAACCCTGAAAAACCAGAGTTAGTGCTCCAGGTAACCCTGAAAATCAGAGTGGCACAGATTTCACTCCTGAAAACCAGAGTAGTGAAAAACCAAAGATCAGCACTGCCACCCACCCTATTTGTATGTGTAGTCAATTGGACAAGAACCATGTACTCAACCCATAAGAAATGAAGCATGTTGGCTGTGCCAAGATGACCAAGCTTTCACAATCTTCTCAATTTTGTGTCTCACGGTTTTGCACCTGTCCTCATTGTTCTACGTTAGCGAATGCTCTGGGGTAGTTGGCGGCATTCGCCTCCAATTTTTCAAAGCCAGGTTCTTCGCATCGCTCGCAGCCAATCAAACCCTGGCTCCTCTTTTACGAGCCGCGCTCTCCAAAGGGGGACTTTGCGCCTTGTAACTTGGGACCTGGGCTTCAAAATGCAAAATAAGTATACGCCGTCTCAACTGTGACCCCACATTACATTATAATTTTTAACACACGTAGTGTTTTTCAAAAATTGTGTATTGTGAAAGCGAAGCTGATTGTACTGAAGCGTTGGGCATCGTCGAAGCGCGCTACTCGCCCTTCTCTAACTACATATACGTGGGTTGGAGCTCATTTACCTCCACCCACGTCTCTCATTTTTCAAACGGCTCAGTCAACCTTCCCACCCACCCCCCCCTCTAGACAACCGCCCATCTCCAATGGACAGCCGGTCACTTGAACGGGAGCACACAACTAGGTGTCAAACATGTTTAGTTATCATGCTTGTATAGACTGTATAGGGTCATCTTCTAGAGAGTACAACAGTTAGGTATATGTTTGTGTACTCTCTCTCTCTATTTATCAATTTCACTGTTTGATATGGTATCACGCGTAGGTAGGATCCCCCCCCCCCCCCCCCCCTCACGCTTCCGCTCGCCCCCTAGCTGGGCCCCGTCGTGCTCCTAGCCCCGTCGCGACCCTCCCTAGCCCCGTCGCGACACTCCCTAGCCCCGTCGCGCCCCTTCCTGGGCCCCGTTGCGCCCCTTTCTGGGCCCCGTCGCGCCCCTCCAGGGCCCCGTCGCGCTCCTCCCAGGCCTCGTAGCGCCCCTCCTGGGCCCCATTGCGCTCCTCCCAGGCCCCGTCGCGCCCCTTCCAGGGCTTCGTAGCGCCCCTCCAGGCCCCGTCGCGCCCCTTTCAGGGCTTCGTAGCGCCCCTCCAGGCCCCGTCACGCCCCTTCCAGGGCCTGGTAGCGCCCCTCCAGGGCCCCGTCGCGCTCCTCCCAGGCCCCGTAGCGCCCCTCCTGGGCCCCATTGCGCTCCTCCCAGGCCCCGTCGCGCCCCTCCCTAGCCCAGTAGCGCCCCTCCTGGGCCCCATTGCGCTCCCCCCAGGCCCCGTCGCGCCCCTACCTGGGCTTGGTAACGCCCCTCCAGGCCCCGTCGCGCCCCTACCTATCCCCGTCGCCCCTGCTCGGCCCCGTCGCCCCTGCTCGGCCCCGTCGCCCCTGCTCGGCCCCGTCGCGGCCTATCGGCCGCGTGGCGCCCGCCCGGCCCCTGTCGCGGCTGCCCGGCCCCTGCCGCACCTGCCCGGCCCCTGCTCGCCCGCCCGGCCCCGTCGCCCCTGCCCGGCCCTGCTGTGGCCTGCCCGGGCCCCGTCCCTGCCGCCCGGCCTTGTCGCTGCCGCCTGGCCCCGTCGCAGCCGCCCGGCCACGTCGCAGCCGCCCGGCCACGTCGCAGCCGCCCGGCCACGTCGCAGCCGCCCGGCCCCGTCGCCCCTGCCCGGCCCTGCTGTGTCCGGCCCGGCCTCGTCCCTGCCGCCCGGCCCCGTCGCAGCCGCCCGGCCCCGTCGCAGCCGCCCGGCCACGTCGCAGCCGCCCGGCCTTGTCGCTGCCGCCCGGCCCCGTCGCCGCCGCCCGGCCCCGTCGCAGCCGCCCGGCCCCGTCGCCGCCGCCCGGCCTTGTCGTGCCTGCCCGGCCCCGACGCGCCTGCCCCGGCCCTCCATACTTCCTGGTACTGTCCCCCGTTCCCCGCACCACTTTGCACCCTCCTGCACTTTCCTGCCCCGCCTTGCATCGCATTGCACCGCACTGGACCGCACTGCACCGCACTGCATCGCACTGCACCGCACTGGACCGCACAACACCGCACTGCATCGCACTGCACCGCACTGCACTGTCCTCCACTGCCCCTCATGGCTGCTGAGCTTCGTTTTGATGCTGAGGGTCAGCCTCTGGAGTTCGAGGCGTGGTTGGCTGACCTTCGCCGCCACCTCACTGGCCAGCGGCAGGACGGCCACCCGCTTTCTGCACACCTAGACGGTATGCTCCCCTGCCCTGACCCCCCTGCTGTGCTGCCCGCTGATCCCACGCCCGCTGAGCGCGAGTCTACTGCCGCTGCTGCCCTTGCCCGCTCTGTCTGGCTTTCCCGCGATGCCCTTGCTCAGCTCGCCATTAGCAATGCCCTCCCCCCCACTGAGCGCCCTCGCTTTAGAACCATTCCTACCGCCCAGGCCTACCTCGATGCTGTCATCAAGCGCTATTCTACCCCTCCTGCTGCCTCAGTGGGTCGCCTGATCCTTCCCCTGCTCTTTCCTGACCTGGCGTCTTTCCCCACTGTCTCTGACCTCGCTGCCCACCTGCGCTCGATAGATGAGGCCTGGCGCGCTGCCTGCACTGATGCACAGCTTAGAGCCCACCAGCCTCCCATGACCTCTACCCTCTACCTCCTTGCCACCCGCCTACCTGACCGCCTTGCCGCCGCCCGCGACCAGTTCCTTAGCATCCACCCTGCTGCTCTCACCCTCACCGACTTTGTTGACACCCTGACTGCCATAGAGACTCGTCACCGCTCCATAGCCCTGGCGAGCGGTACAGTACCGGTCCCTATCTTTCAGGGTTGTGCCCCCGCTCAGTGTACCTTCTCCGACGGCTCTGTCGCTGTGGCTGAGACTGCTGCTGCAGTGCAGTCCCGCTCGGCGAAGGGCCGCCGCCCCAAGGTTGGGAGCGGCGGAGGCGGCGGGGGTGCGGGTGGGGGTAGTGGTGGAGGCGGGTCGTCCGGTGCCGCTGCGGACGTCGGGACCCTGCCCGGTCCAGCTGCCCCGCTGCCTCCACAGTTGCAGCAGCCGCAGCAGCAGCAGTCGCCGCAGCCGCAGCCTTCGCAGCAGCCGCAGCAGCCGCCGCAGACGAGGCAGGCGAGTACTCTCCCACCTGGGTGGCCTGGAGCTGGTGGTGGTCGCGCGCGTGGTGGTGCACCGGGTGGTGGTTCTGGAGGCGGGCCCTGTCAGTACCAGATCCAGACCGGTCCTCGCCGCGGCTTCGTTTGCGGTAAGATCGGTCATTCTACTCCTCGCTGTTTTCGTCGTCTGGACGACCTGTTCCGCCAGCGCTTTGGCCCGGCGCCCGACCTCCCGGACTGGCACAGCTTGCTTAGGCGTAGCATTAGGATTTTTGACTTGGACATGGATGCCATTGTAGCGGCCTTGCATGTGATGTATGCTGATGACTCTAGTGTGCTTCCCTCTTATTACCCCGTATTGCCTAGTGTAGCGGTGCCTAGCGTAGACTCCCCTGCTGCGTCAGGCGTAGGATCTCCTGCTTTGCTTAGCCTTGGTGCTTCCACCGCTTCACTGCCGCCTCGCGCGACTGCTGCGCTTTCCTTCACCTTGGACTCTGGCGCCTCCCGGTGTTTCTTCCGCGACTCCACGACGCTGACGCCGCTGCCTGTTCCCGCTGCAGTTACTCTTGCTGACCCCTCCGGTGGTCCCGTCGTTGCCCGCAGTTCCACCTCCCTTCCCTGTCCGGCGGTTCCTTCAGGTTCGCTCACCGGTCTGCATATCCCCTCGTTCTCCAGGAACCTAGTTGGTGTCGGCTGCCTCCAGGACCTTGGCGTCACCACTACGTTCCCTGGTCACGAGCGGTATGCTGTCTGTACCGAGGCCGCCACTGGTGCCCCCCTTACCACTTTCCCCCGGGACCCGGTGTCCGGCCTGTTCACACTTGACACCGCGACGTCCCCGGCTGGGTCTTCCCCCCAGGTAGCTGCGTCCACCCAGGTTGCTGCTGCGTGCTCCTGTCGGTCCCTCACTCATCCGACTCTCCTTTGGCACCACCGCCTTGGTCACCCTGCACTCCCGCGTCTGCGTCACATGTCCCAGCACGGTCTCGTCCTTGGTCTCCCCGGTTCGTTCCCTGAGTTTCCCTCATCCCCCGCCCCACCGTGCACGCCTTGTGTCGAGGGCCGGCTCCGCCGTGCCCCTCACTCCTCCTCTTTTCCCCCTACCACCGCACCCCTGCAGACTCTGCACATGGACGTCTGGGGCCCAGCCCCGGTCCATGGGCCGCGTCGCGAGCGCTTCTTCCTAGTGCTTGTCGACGACTTCACGCGCTACACCACCGTCTTCCCCCTGGAGCGGAAGGCCGACGTGCCTGACGTTCTCATCCCCTGGCTTGTCTCTGCTCGTGTCCACCGCGGTCTCCCTGCCTTGCGCCTCCACTCCGACCGGGGTGGCGAGTTTGCCTCAGGTGTCCTTGGTCGCTTCTGTCGTGCGGAGGGCATCACCCAGACGTTTACCCTGCCGGACTCCCCGCAGCAGAATGGGGTCGCTGAGCGACGCATCGGTTTGGTCATGGAGGTGGCTCGCACCTCCATGATCCACGCCGGTGCACCCCATTTTCTGTGGCCGTTCGCCGTGCGCTACGCCGCTCACCAGCTTAACCTGTGGCCGCACCCCCAGCGGCCGCAGGTTTCGCCGACCCTTCTGTGGACCGGGTCCCCTGGTGACGCGTCTGCGTTCCGCGTCTGGGGCTGCCTTGCTCACGTTCGTGCCTCTGGCACGGACAAGCTCACTGCCCGCACCCTCCCCTGCGTCTTCCTTGGTTTCCCCCTTGACGCGTCCGACTGGCACTTCTACCACCCGCCGTCTCACCGCTTCTTTCACTCTCGCGACGTCACCTTTGACGAGTCTGTCTCCTTCTACCGCCGCTTTCCCCACCGCGGTCCCCCGGTTACTCCCCCCCTTTTCCTGGTTCCTCCCTCCCTGGTGGTCCCTGCCCCTCCCCCCCCCCCGCCCCCCGTCCGGCCCCCTCTGGTGTGTCTCACGTCACCCCCCTCCCGTCGGCCGTCCCGGTCGACGAGTCTTCTGACTCTGGTAGTCCTCCGGCGCAGTCCTCGCCGTCTGTCCCTCCCCCGGTGTCTCCTCCTCCACCGCCTCCGCAGCCGCCGTCGCCGCAGCTGCTGCAGCCGTCGTCTCCACCGCCGCCGCCGTTGCAGCCGTCGTCTCCGCCGCCGCCGCCGTCGCAGCCGTCGCTGCAGCCGCCGCCGCCGCCGCCGCTGTCGTCGCTGCCGCCGTATGTGGACTCTGGGGGTGCTGGCGTTGAGGTGGGTACTAGTCCCGGGTCTCCTGTCGTGGCTTGTCCCGGCGGACCTGGGGGTGGTACCGGTGCTGGCGGGGTTTCGGGCTCTGGGGGTGTCCCTTCTGGGGGTGCAGGTGTGGAGGGTTCGGGAGTTAGCCGTCGCGCAGCTTGTGGCCCTGGTGTTGGTGTTGTGTCGCCGCAGCAGCAGTCCCCGCCTGTGTCCGCCCTCCGTCTGCTCGGCCTTCCGTCTCCTGACCCTGCGCCTGTTCCTCTCCTGCCGTCTCCCCCTCTTCCCGTCCACGACCCCGTGTTCCCTCTGCCAGACTCGTCCCCGGCTCGTCTTCCCCCTCGTTCCCCTCCTGTGTCCCCTCCTCTGTCTCCTGACCCGACGCCGCCCTCACACGTCTGGTCTCGCCGCCCCTCTCGTGCTCGTCCTGTCTCTCCTGTCCCGCGCTCTCACCCTATGTTGCTCCGTTCCCACGCGTCTCGTCCTCCCCTCCTCCCGTCTCCTCCTCCGTCTTCTCTTGTCGTTGCGTCTCCTCCTCTGTCCGACTCCTTTCGTGCCGCTAGTCCTCTTGTTCCTCGGGTCCTTGCCTCTCTTGTTACCGACCCGTCTGTTCCAGTGTCGAGTCTTGACGCCCTCGTCGCTGCGGTCGCTGACTTCGCCTCTACCCGCTGCCTTGACTACGCCACCGCTCTGGTCTCTCACCCTGCCTGTCCTCCGTCTGTCGGGGGTGCTCCTGCCCTCGGCAGTGACGTCCTGGAGGACCGCCAGTTTGAGCTTGCTTTCCTGTCCGAGGCTGCTCCCCATCTCTGTTCCATGCTGCTAGTCCCTGAGGGTGACCCAGACGCTTTCGACATCCCGACCCCTCGTACTTACGCTGAGGCGGTTTCGGGACTCTGGGCCTCTCAGTGGATAGCTGCCATGGAGCAGGAGATGGCATCTTGGAGATCCACCGGCACCTTCGTCGACGCAGTTCCCCTACCTGGGGTGAACGTGGTCGATGGCCGTTGGCTCTTCAAGGTGAAGCGCCCTCCTGGAGAGCCGCCTGTGTTCAAAGCGCGCTACGTGGCTAGAGGCTTCAGTCAGCGCGAGGGGGTGGACTTCTTTCAGACTTTCGCTCCTACCCCGAAGATGACTACTCTTCGGGTTCTGCTACACGTAGCGGCTCAGCGTGACTACGAGCTTCACTCCCTCGACTTCTCCACTGCCTTTCTTCAGGGCAGCCTTCACGAGCAGGTCTACCTGCGTCGCCCTCAGGGCTTTACTGGCACCTTCCCCCTGGGACCCAGTGGCTTCTGCGGCGGCCAGTCTACGGCCTGCGCCAGGCGCCTCGTGAGTGGCACGACACTTTGCGTGCTACCCTTGCTGACCTGCAGTTCTTTCCGTCCTCTGCAGACCCCTCGCTCTTCGTTCGTGCTGGCTCGACTCCGTTCTACATCCTCGTCTACGTAGACGACCTGGTCTTTGCCACTGCTGACAGGGACGCACTGGCCTCCGTGAAGGCAGAGCTGCTGAAGAGACACACCTGCACTGACCTTGGAGAGCTGCGCCGTTACCTTGGCTTGCAGATCTCCAGGGACAGAGCCGCGCGCACCATCACCCTGACTCAGTCACACTTGGTGCGCCAGGTCCTTCAGAGGTTCGGCCTTCAGTTCTCCTCCGCACAGCCCACCCCTCTTCCTCTGGACCACAGACTCTCCGCTCCAGTTCCTGAGGAGTCGGTAGATCCCAGTGGTCCTTACGCTGAGCTAGTGGGTTGCCTCATGTACCTGATGACTTGCACTCGCCCAGATCTCGCATACCCTCTCAGCATCCTGGCTCGTTTCGTGGCCACTGGCAGGCACCGACCTCAGCACTGGTCTGCCGCTAAGAGGGTTTTGCGTTATCTTGCAAGTACATCGGGCATGGGGTTAGTGCTAGGCGGACGCAGGCCAGTGGTCCTTACTGGACACACAGACGCTTCTTGGGCAGACGACGCCGAGACGCTCAGGTCTTCCCAGGGCTACTGCTTTAGCCTTGGTTCAGGTGCTGTCTCGTGGAGAGCTACCCGCTCTTCGTCTGTTGCCCAGTCCAGCTGTGAGGCCGAGATCTACGCCGGTGCCATGGCGGCACAGGAGCTCCGCTGGCTGACCTTCTTGCTCACTGACTTAGGTGAGCGGCCTAGCTCTGCCCCGGTCCTGTACGCTGACAACAGGGCCATGATCCTCCTGTGTCAGGAGCCTCGACTCGAGGGCAGAGCGAAGCACATCCAGCTGCGGTACTTCCTCCTGCGTGAGCTACAGCAGCGTCGCCAGGCTCGCGTAGTACACTTAGCCTCCGGTGCCAACACAGCTGATATCTTTACGAAGGCACTTGCGCCTAAAGATCATCAGCGGCACTGTGTACAGCTTGGTCTGGTTCCTGTAGTCTCTCACTTACTCGGGCCTTGACTTTGTACTGTCCTATATATCTGTGTGTACACTCAGACTGGACTTGTGTCCTCTTACAGTGGTTGGACTAGTAGTGCCGCCCTGTACTAGTTCTTGCCTTGCCTGTACTCCTTCTGACTGGTCTTTTAGACCCTTGTCTCAGAGGCTGGACTAGTAGTGCCACCCTGAGCTGCTTGTCTAGAACATTCCCCTATGCAGTCCAGGGGGTGTGTCAAACATGTTTAGTTATCATGCTTGTATAGACTGTATAGGGTCATCTTCTAGAGAGTACAACAGTTAGGTATATGTTTGTGTACTCTCTCTCTCTATTTATCAATTTCACTGTTTGATACTAGGATCATGATGCGTGTATGTTTAGATTCTTATAAGCTAGTAAGCGACTATTGTACCGTGCCACTTGAAATGAGAACGATGCCTATTGCAAAGGACAAGAAAGCAAGCTTTCTCAATAATATGCTTAACTACCTAGCCATGCAAAGCTAGGTATTTTGGACATTGACCAGTGGTGCAACTGCCTGAGCACACCATAGACTATAACTTGTGCACACATTGGTTGCACAACAGTTTCAAATGGGCGACACTACTGATTATTCCGATTTTCAATTATTTACTGCAGTCAGCCCCGTCCTTCAGAAATAGTATCCAGCATGGTTCTATATTGTGCCAAGTCCTGCAAACGAGAACAAAGGTGGAACAAATGTAACACGGGTAAATTGAAGTAATGAGAGCAGGCAGCAGAAGCAGGTGACAAACAGGAAAAGGGATATGGGGATAAGGGAGCAGCAGCATCTGGAGTAGGGACAGGGATGTGGGGTGGGAACTGGGTTGTAGCTAGCGCACACATATTAGGAGTGCAACAGGACATGATGTTCACCTCTGTGAGTGCAAAGATGCCAAGATCACTTTCGGCAAGAAAATACCCCCTACCAGTGCAATTTTAGTGCTTCTCCATGCATTGCCTATGTGGAACCTCTGAGGTGAAGGTTCTCACCTCAGTAAACACAGAAACGCCAGTATCATTTCGAGCAAGCCAAGAACCCCTGCGAAGGACCTTGTTACAATTCCTCGTGTGTCCTCTCTGAGTCGAATGATCTCACTTGTGTGAGCTGGCGGTTGTCTCACTCACCTCTGTGAGTGCAAAGATGCCGATATCACTTTGAGTCAGGGGAGAGCCCCTGTGAGGCCAAGATTGACTCCAACTGTGAGGCCAAGGTTTTCCCTGAGTGCTAAGTCGCCGATATCACTATTGCGACCGGGAGAGCCCCTGCGAAGCGACTGTGTCTCCTCTGTGAGGCGAAGATTGACTCACCTCTGTGGGTGCAAACTGCCAATATCACTATTGCGAAAGGGACAGCCCCTGGGAAGAAACCTGGTGCGATTCGCCATGTGTCTGCTTTTTTTTAGGCGAAGATTGACTCAATTTGTGAAGCGGAGATTGACTTACCTCTGTGAGTGCAAAGACACTGATATCACTATTGCGAAGAGGAGAGCCCCTGCGGAGGTCCTTGCTACACTTCCCCAAGTGATTCTCTATGAGCCGACAATTGACTCGCTCCTGTGAGGCCAAGGTTCTCACCTCTGTGAGTGCAAAGACGCCGATATCACTATTGCGAAGAGGAGAGCCCCTGCGAAGGAACTTGCTGCCCTGGAAAATGTAGAGCATGGGGATACCCGTTGACAGCTCCAACTCAATGACCTGCGGGGGATGAGGAGACAAGGGGCGAGGAAAACAGGGGAAGAGGGGAAGGGGAAAACAGGAGAAGAGAAGCAGGCTACCTTGAGTTGAAACACTCGAGAGCCCCTACGACAAGTGAAGCCTGGAACATGTAGGGCATAGTCATTATGAGTGAGCCCCTACGAGTGGACCCTGGAACATGTAGGGCATAGAGACACTCATTGAGACCTCTAGCTCAGTGACCTCCAGCAATACGTGTTAAAATCTGACATGGATATTTGGGGGATCAGAAAATGTGTGAACTATTTTTAAAAGGCAGTGTCAATAAGTCATACGGGACGATCAGTATGGTCGCTACAGAACCCCCACCCTCCCCCTCCCCCTCCCCCTCCCCCTTCCCTGTTTCCCTGCCCTACAAATACCCACATATACTGTTCAGTCTGACAGAAGTTACACACCTCCTGTGAAGTGAGGCTGTCGAGGTACATGATAATAGCCCGGAGCGAGTTGCCATGCGCCGCGATCAGCACGTTCTCGCCTGCTGCCAGTCTCGGCTGCACGTGGTCCTTGAAGTACGCCACGGCGCGCTCAGCGCACATGGCCAGGGACTCCCCGTTGGGCGGCGGCACGTCGTAGGACCGGCGCCAGAGGGTCACCTGCTCCGTGCCATACTTGTCTGCCGTCTCCTTCTTGTTCAGCCCCTGCAGCTCGCCGTACCTGAATACGGAGATCAGAACAGGTTTCATAGGGGTGCAAGGGAGTGCAAGGGGGTGGAAAGGAGGGTTAGACATCTGCGGCACGTCGTAGGACCGGCGCCAGAGGGTCACCTGCTCGGTGCCGTACTTGTCTGCCGTCTCCTTCTTGTTCAGCCCCTGCAGCTCGCCGTACCTGAACGCCAGGATTGGAACGGGTTGGAGGGAAGTGCAAGGGGGTGGGGGGGGGTGCGAGGAAGTGCGGGGGAGTGCAGGGGAGTGCAGGGGAGTGCAGGGGAGTGCAGGGGAGTGCAGGGGAGTGCAGGGGAGTGCAGGGGAGTGCAGGGGAGTGCAGGGGAGTGCAGGGGAGTGCAGGGGAGTGCAGGGGAGTGCAGGGGAGTGCAGGGGAGTGCAGGGGAGTGCAGGGGAGTGCAGGGGAGTGCAGGGGAGTGCAGGGGAGTGCAGGGGAGTGCAGGGGAGTGCAGGGGAGTGCAGGGGAGTGCAGGGGAGTGCAGGGGAGTGCAGGGGAGTGCAGGGGAGTGCAGGGGAGTGCAGGGGAGTGCAGGGGAGTGCAGGGGAGTGCAGGGGAGTGCAGGGGAGTGCAGGGGAGTGCAAGGGAGTGCAAGGGAGTGCAAGGGAGTGCAGGGGAGTGCAGGGGAGTGCAAGGGAGTGTAAGGGAGTGCAAGGGAGGGTAGATATCAGTGGGAGATCGTAGGGTTGGCGCCAGAGGGTGACCTGTTCGGTGCAGTACTTCTCTGCTGGCTCTTCCTTGTTCAATCCCTGGGGTACAATGTCTTCTCCTCCAGGACGAACTCCTGCAACACTGAACGAGACACCCAAGTAGACCAGACTAGACGAGACGTTTCGGACGGTAGGGAACAGACTGGACTGGAGAATGAGCCGAATAGTTCTGGGGGGTGTATTCATCGGGGCTTGAAGGCCAAAAAGGACTCGCACAGTTGGAAAAAAACTCAGTGCCTGCCATAATTCGAAGTAGAGTATCTTATGGGACTCACGTGCACCCGTTGAGCTCCCACGCACTGATTGATTTCCCCTTTCCCTCTCTGCGCTCTGGCAGACAGAAATCGGGATGGCCTTAGACATAGACTTGAGAGGAGCAGCAGGCTCGTATTTAGGCGAACAAACACGTGGGACTCACATGCGCTCGTTGAGCTCCCTAGCGGTGTTGACGTGAGTGGTCTCGCCGTCTGTGCTACGGCAGATAGGAACCTGGATGACCTTAGACATAGACTTCAGAGGAGCAGCAGGCTCGTAAGTAGCTTTGCAAACATGTGGGTGGGACTCACATGCGCTCGTTGAGCTCCCACGCGGTGATGACGGGAATGATCTCCTCGTCCGTGTTCTGGCTGAAGATTCGGCTCCAGTCCTTGGCCCTCTGGCTGTACTCGTGCAGGATGACAGGCACCTGGACGAAAGGTAAAGGATGGGGAGTGAATGACGGATATTATCAATAAGAGACTGATTCGGCTCCAGGGAAATGACAACAGGGATAGAACGGGGAGTAGCGGACGGATACAGTCAAGGAGTAAGAAATCGTTACCACCGTCGCGGACCATACTTGACTAATTCGTGCATTAAGCTTTATTCCCCCTTTGCTCGAGGTTGCCACAGCGAGTGAAAAAGGACCATGTGAGCTTAGCCAATGACGATCAACGCAGGATAAGGCATCCGGTCACGTTGTCTCATCGTGAAATGGCTGAACATTATCGCCCATTGTTCCGGCGGCGCTGTCGCTCACCTTAAGCGATGCTGCGTCATGACCAGCATCGCGGTCATTTGATCGTGCTGACTTCTGAGTCGGCTTCAGTCACATTTGCTCACCTTGTTTCGGCGATGCTGCGTCATTGCAAGCATGGCGGTCATTTGAGCGCGGATCAAGGCGGAGGTGAAGATGACATCCACGGGGATCTCGGAGATCCGCTTTCCGGCTTCAATGGCCTCGTTGACACCCTTCTCTGACAGTGGAACGTCCACGCAGCCCGTGAAGAGGTTCTTGGAATTCCAGAGAGACTCCCCATGGCGGATAAGGATCAATGCAGAGGCCTCTGCAGAACACAGGTTGAACGAATAACCGATAAACGGAAATTTCAGCAGGGTATCAAGTTAATCGTTGACATTAGATTCGACTTTCGCGGATAACGAGGATGAGCGAGACAGTTTCGTCAGATTCTATGACAAGTTGGAAGCGATCGCATACTTTCTGTCGCTGCTCCGTTCTGTTGAGCGTCCGGAAATGCCTCGGCACGGATAGCTCTCCGGAAGGAAGCTGACCCACTGCATAAAGAATAACGCGTGTGTGTGTGTGTGTGAGTGTGTGTGTGAGTGAGTGAGAGAGAGAGAGAGAGAGAGAGAGAGAGAGAGAGAGAGAGAGAGAGAGAGAGAGAGAGAGAGAGAGAGAGAGAGAGAGAGAGAGAGAGAGAGAGAGAGAGAGAGAGAGAGAGAGAGAGAGAGAGAGAGAGAGAGAAAGAAAGAAAGAAAAAGAGAAACAGTGAAGACCGTTAATCGGTATTGGCATAAAAGAGCACTAAAGTGCCATAGAAAACATAGATATATGACGGCAGCATACCTTTCGATCTTTGCGTGAGACTTGAAGTTGGAATGAAGGGTTGCAGGTGAAGTTGATCGGGAGAAAGAAGCATTAACAACTGACTTCTTCGAGGATGGATTCGAAATGCTCTTCGGTGTCTGAGAGCAGTGAACCGCATTTCCAGCCTGAAGGGCCGCCATGTTATGAAATCGGCGTGACTATATAGCTGGAAGTCAACAGAATATATTTTACAGAAGCTGATCGTGACACTATTGATCAGCAGACTGACAGCAACCGCTGAAGCCTTGTTACCCACAGCTGCGAATGATTAGTTTCAGCTGCGAAAGATATATCAGGACCCTCAGACTTCAGGCTCCCTGGACTTGAGAAAGACTTCCTCAAAAGGCTAGCTAGCTTTCCTAGTTATGGAGCTTTCACTGATCAAATGCAGCCACAACTACAAACCTATCTTCACTTCAGCACACAAGGAAGTCCCTCTCTCCAAAACGTTCATTCTAGTGAGGTTGAGTGAGCTTGTTTGCGTGCTAGAGCGATTCTTTTAGCAAAACGTACGGTTTGATGCGGTTCAGCGGGTATCAGAGAACTCTGCTAACACCGTGATGATCCAGATGCCCCACTCCAGTCACCACCACCACCACCACCACCACACGAGTACCACAAGCAACAGCAGTCAGCATCAGGGTCTGGACCAGTAGCCGTTGAACCAACCAGATGCGCCGAACCAGACCAATTAGTAGCCAGTCAGAAACCAGCAAGCAAGGATAATCCCGCCAGCCGAGCCTGAAGCCTGCTGGTACGGGCCTGTCACTGACGTTTGGCGGGGCCCACTGTGACGCCCCAGCCAAGGCCTTTCGCTGATGCCGAGGTGACAACGCTGTGCTTTGGCGCTCGGGTCAGACCCTCCTCGTGAATGTTCGTGAGACGTCGCTAGGCTGTGAGCGATGCTCGTGACAGCTGTTGGAATTCGCGAATTCGGCCGAGCGACGTTACGGCCGTCCGTCTCAACGATCTTGCGGCTGTGAGGAGAAATTGATTTACCACAAGTCATTGGGCGATAATCCCGAGGTCAGATCAGGCCTGGGATCCTCCGTGACTCGACAGGTCGACCTTCGCACGACATGTGGCAGGCTTTTGTTGGTTCAACCCTGGCCAATCCAGGTTTGCTGCACGACCAGTCCAATCCGACAGTGCCATGGAAGAAATCGGCTCATCTGACCCAATAACGAAAGCAGAGCGTGAAAAGTCAGCTGCGCGTCACTCCAGCTCAGCAGGCTCTGCCGCCACCACAATTCCCCAAAGCTGCTGCTCCCCTTCGCTGGAAATTGGCGTCCTGGCAGTCCTTGGCCTCACGAAGTGACCCATCTGACAAAAACGTCATCCGAAATCCAGCAAACTGGGAGACGGAAGTTATTAAATATACAGATGGAATTCATAAGTAACTTCTTATAGCTATAAGGAATTCATAACTCGTGATATTGAACCCTCTCTTATCGTTTCCGCCCCCCACACGGCCTCCTCTTCTACTTTGATGCTTGGAATTACGATTCTGAACATCCGACATAGTTTTGTTCATCACATATGTACATACGTGTCCCAAGCCCACTCACATATCGTAGTACCTGTTGTGATAAATGAAGTTTTGCATTCCTGCAAGTTTCGTTTTTGGTGTAGCTAGCGGTATCGAGTTTCTCTGTAAGCAATCATGCCCGAGTGCTGATGTCAGCAAAGCATCGCGGGTCTCGGGATTACGTCAGCATACCGCTTCAGTTACGCGATTAAGCGTAACGAGTCGTTTCAGTCACGCAAACAGTCGCGACCCTATAGTATGACGAATAGGTCGCATAGCGCGCAACTAGCCGAACAGGTACTTTCCCTAGAGCTATAAATCCTCGTAATGTATTTCTATTATTAACCTTGACTTTCCACAGAATTATGTGCTCAGGTTATTCAGTCTTCGACTACCCACAAGTTCATGTGCTCAGGTTCACTCTTATAAGACTTCCGTTGTCTTACTGTCTACCATTCCAGTAAAGATCCTAGGTTAACACTTGAGGTTTTCCAAGTGTTCGTGTTTGCACACACGCATCAAGTAAAATATTATTCAAGATGACGAGGAAACTCTGCAACTCGCACCTGGCTTATTCTTCGACGCTGCAACTACTCTCGACAATTCTTTAACTACCAATCTCCCAGAGAAAGGTTACTCATTTTCAAGGCTTTTACTTCCTTCATATTTCACCATCTTGATTCTTGCGTGGCTGACTATAGTAGCAAGCGAGCTCAGTACCAGCTGCAAACTTTCCTATACAACAGAGCAGCCGATTATCACCCTACGAGCTCCAACGACTATGAGCAAGGCATGGGCATCAACTGCTGCCAAACCCCTCGTCATCGCGTTCAACAATGCAACGAAGCAGAATGGTTGAACAATATACTACACGAGCTACGTGAGCAGCTGCATGCACTGCTGACTCAACAAATTTCTCTGTCCGAAACTGCACCATCAGATCTGCCCGTCATTTCACGGTTCTTTATCAAGCCTCCAAATGATGTCGAGGCTCCTCTCCACCACGTGCAACACTCTCGTGATTTTGCATTCGTCCCCTTCGGCCTTGCCACGTTCATTGGCGCAACCCCAACCACTTTCAACCCGACTCCTTTTTACTCTGCACAAGTGAGGGGGGGAAAGAGGATCTGACGCACTTCGTCAAAGCCAAAATTCGTCATCAACAAGGGAAGAACGCGATAGGTCAACCATTTGACCAATTGAATGACCGCCGACTACTTACAACTCATGAAGTTTACACGTCACAAGATTCCGAATTGCAGATTTCATTCGCCGAACTCCAACCACGACGTGACTACATCGAACTTCCAGGAATGAACGGGAGTGTTGTGACAAACGAAGTTTTGCATTCCTGCAAGTTCCGTTTTTGGTGTAGCTAGCGGTATCGAGTTTCTCTGTAAGCAATCATGCCCGAGTGCTGATGTCAGCAAAGCATCGCGGGTCTCGGGATTACGTCAGCATACCGCTTCAGTTACGCGATTAGGCGTAACGAGCCGTTTCAGTCACGCGAACAGTCGCGACCTTATAGTATAACGAATAGGTCGCATAGCGCGCAACTAGCCGAACAGGTACTTTCTGTCAACTTATACATATGTTGCATGTAGAAGTTATAGGCTAGTCTAGGTGTGTGCTTCTAGTGAGTACAACCCCAACAGGTATATGTTCTAGGTTTCTCACACTACTCAAACATTCTCGTATTCTAACATGGTATCGAGTAGGTTAGGTCCACCCAACCGCTTCCGCCCACGCCCTAGCCTCTCGCCTCCTCCTACCTACCTAGCCCGGCCCGGCCCTTAGCGCCCGCGTGGCCTGCAGTGCCCGCCCCCCCCTTAGCGCCCGCCTCTTAGCGCCCTCCTGACCCCGTCGTGCCCTCCTGGACCCCGTCGCGCCCTCCAGGTCCCGTCGCGCCCTCCAGGCCCCGTCGCGCCCGCCTGGCCTCGTATCGCCCTCCTGGCCCCCGTCGTGCCCTCCTAGCCCCGTAGTGCCCTCCTGGCCCCCGTCGCGCCCTCCAGGCCCCGTCGCGCCCTCCTGGCCCCCGTCGCGCCCTCCTGGCCCCGTAGTGCCCTCCTGACTCCCGTCGCGCCCTCCAGGCCCTGTCGCACCCTCCTGGCCCCCGTTGCGCCCTCCTGGCCCCCGTCGCGCCCTCCAGGCCCTGCAGCGCCCTCCTGGACCCCGACACGCCCTCCAGGCCCCCGTAGCGCCCTCTTGGCCCTCGTCGCGCCCGCCTGGCCCCACCGCGCCCGCCTGGCCCTGTCGCGCCCGCCTGGCCCCAACGCGCCCGCCTTGTGAGAGTACGACCCCGTTACACCACTTGTCCCTTTTCTTATTTCCTTCCTCCTTTCATTTCTCTTTTTGTCCCGTCTCATTTGGTTTCCTATTCTCCATTTTCCATTAACCATTGGTTTATCCTGCTATTATAATCATATCACCGACCAGGCTTGGGATGTACTGGCGCGCTATATCTAGCGTAATCCTGCTGTAATCCCTAAAAGCCAATAGCCCCGCGTGGCTATACGCAGGATGATTCTATCTTCTAGAAGGGTCTATTCCCTTAGGATAAGATAAACCTGGTTACCTGATGTACTCTGGAAGTATAAAAGTGCCTTGTACTAATCGATAGTGCAATCTTTCCTCGAGTCATTCGATCCTGTAACACTTGGTAATCAGAGTTTTTCTCACTCGGCCGCGCTCAACAAAGCAGCAGCAGCGGGAAAACCTGCCTCGAAAAACCGCCGGGGGCGACCAATTCGACGCCGATTCTAGTAATCACCAGCTCCGCGTTTTTTTCGAATTACCCCCCCCTCGCGTGTGTTTTGAACAGGATGGCAACCTTCGACAACACCGAGGTTACCTAGCAGCTCTTTGCGAGCATCGCAGCCCTTCAGGAGGAGATGCGAGCGGATCGCGAAGCGTGGCGAAACGAGTTCGAGAGAGTAACTCGACTCGCCGGAGCGCAGCACGATTCGACAACGGCGACGACGCAGCAGTCGCAGCAGTTTCTTGAGGCTCCAAAACCGTGCCCACCTGAGCCGTTCGATCCGAGCGATCGAAACTCCGAGGCCCGCAGATGGATCGCCGGGATGGAGATCTACTTCGCAGCCGTCGGATGGAGCTCGCCAGTCTGGGACGGTCAACGCGTACGACTCGCAGCGACACTGATGCGAGGGCCGGCACTCGAGTGGATTGGCGGCAACAGCACTTTTATCCACGGTGAAGCCACGTGGCAGCAGTTCCGCGCCGACCTGCTGAAACGCTTCAAGCCGATAAATTCCAGTTTCCCTGCCCGGGAAAAAGTTCATCGCCATCGACAGTTCGGGAGTGTAGCACAGTACACGCAGCAGATGGAGGAATTTTATAACCGAATTCCCGACCTGACCGAAGGGGAAAAAGTACAATCGTACCTTGCCGGGCTGAAGACCGAAGTCAAACGCCAGGTAGCAGCGTCAAACTACGCGAGCTACAGTGACGTCGTTTCGGCAGCGGAGCGCTTCGACATGGTCAACGCCGGGACACGACGGACGCACGTCGGCAGTACGCGACAGGGCGACCGCTCGGCTCACCCCACGTTCGCCGACCCGATGGAAGTCGCCAGGTTCGAAGGGCGGCCACGTCCGAAAAACACCAACTACACGTGTGATTTTTGCGGGGTGCCGGGTCATCGAATCTTCGACTGCGACAAAATGAAAGCCGCACGCGCAGAGTATCGGGCACGCAACAGTGGCGGAAATCCTTCGGCCAATCAGAAGCCAAAAAACGGGAGTCGCCAGTGATTGCGGATCTAGCTGGTGAAAATAAAAAGATCCGGAAGCGGCTGCGGGATTCCGGGAAAATCAACTTCGACGAAGCTGATTCGACGCAAAAAGGAGGAAATGATGGGGGAAAATCTCCACCCCACGACCAGTCTTCGCCAGGGAAAATCGCCGAGGAAAAATCTGACTCCGCGAAAAAAGACTCTGCCGAGACGGGGAAACTCCTTGAAGACCCAAGAAATTATAAGGATTCGTTAAAGCTATCCTATAAAAATGCTTTAATGAAAACTTATGATTTTCGAGGGGCTAGAGCCTTGGAGAAATTTCGGGAGGGACTTTAAAAGAAAGAGACAGCTGTGGAGATTATACCGGTACCGGACAACTTGGGGAAAAAATTAAGGAGTGTGGAAAGAAGCCGACCTTTCCACGGAGTCAACGTTCTCTCCCGACACCAGTCCACAACGACTACCCGTTCCCAAGGGAAGACGTCGGTGGAGCTGAAGCAGCTCAAGAGGAAGCTGGGGGTCTATAAGAAGCTGCACAAACCCCGAACTCCTCCTCTGGATGCATCCAGTTCTTCGGCATCAGTGACGCGCACAGTCGTCAAGGAAACTCCGGGCCCTGGAGAAGAGCCGTTCTCCAAGCAGCCTCGGCCAGCTGCCAGCTCAGGAGTAGATAGCAACACAAAGGTGTGTACGGAATATTGGGACGTACCCTATGACCCAATCAATGAAACCATTTTTGGGTACTCCAAGCAACGCCTGCCCCTCGTGCTCGAGGTCATTTGCAAAGGACGACGCCTCCAAGCACTCGTGGACAGCGGAGCATCGCACACCGTCTGCGACAAGGCAGTAATCGACCAACTTCGGGAAGAGTACAAACCTTCAGGATTCTTTGCAACGATGGTGGACGGCAGCAAGTTACCAGTACACGGAGAAGCAGTGCTACACCTACAAATCGGACCACTGCGCTAGAGACCTGCACTCCCCATCACCAACATCAAAGGGCTTGACTTGATCTTCGGGCGAGACTTCCTAAAAATATTCAACCCCGAGATCAACTGGGTGAATCGCACCGCAAGTATCTACAACAATGGACAGAGAGTACAGCTACCCAACTGGGACGATACAGGAGATATCCCAGTGGAGACACTCGCACGATTCGAGAAGGACGTGAAGCGACCCGACACCGCGTTCCTGGCGATAGCAATAGAGGCGGAGAACGACAGGGAAAAAACCTTGGAACCTCCAGGAAAAATCAAGGAATTATTGAAGGAGTTCCAAGACATTCTTCCGAACGATCTTCCGAACGAGCAACCACCATACGGAACGCATCAACACGAGATCGTAGAGGAACCGGGTTCGAAGCCGACCTTCCGAGGCCCATATCGGCTCAGCCCTACGGAGCTTGACCGACATGAAAAACAGATCGAGTATCTCCTAGCTAAAGGACTCATCTGACCATCCACTTCGCCGTACGGTGCCCCAGTACTCTTCACACCGAAACCGGACGGAAGCCTGCGCATGTACATCGACTACCGAGCTCTTAACAAGTAGACCATCAAGAATAAATATCCGATACCGCGAATCGATGACCTGCTTGACCAGCTTCAGGGAGCTACGGTATTTTCCAAACTGGATCTGCGGTCCGGATACTGGCAGATACGGATGGCGGACAACTCTATCCACAAAACTGCTTTCGGAACTCGGTATGGATCGTACGAGTATTTGGTAATGCCATTCGGACTTACCAACGCACCGGCAACGTTCCAAGCCAAAATGAACCACATTCTACGACCACTTTTGGACGACATACTCATCTACTCGCGCGACATGAAGCAGCACGTCGAACACCTGCGACGCGTCTTCGAAGTTCTTCGACGAGAACGATTCTACGTCAAACTGTCCAAGAGCGAATTCGCCGTTGAGAAGGTCCAGTTCCTAGGACACATGGTGAGCGCTCAAGGAGTTCACGTCGACCCCAAGAAAATCGAAGCCGTACGTACGTAGAAGACACCCGAGAACGTGTAGGAGTTGCAGCAATTCCTAGGCTTCGCTAATTACTACAGCAGGTTCGTGCCACAGTATGCAAAACTCACAGCACCACTCACGAATCTCCTGATGAAGAACACGCCCTACAAATGGGAGCCAAAGCACCAGGAAGCCATGGAGCAGCTGAAGCAAGCACTTACGTCCGCACCAGTACTCATCTTGCCAGATCCCGAACGCGACTACGTCATCGAAGCTGACGCCAGCGACCAGGCAGTGGGAGCAGTGTTAATGCAAGACGAGGGAAATGGACTGCAACCAATCGCCTACCTCAGCAAGAAATTGCACGGAGCAGAACTAAACTACCCGATACACGACAAAGAGGCCCTTGCCATCGTCATCGCCTTCAAAGCATGGAGATGTTATCTCGAAGGACGAAGAACAACCATCTACACCGACCACTGCAGCCTGAAATACTTGAAGACACAACCCAACCTCTCCAGGCGGCAAGTCCGGTGGATCGACTTCCTCGAGACACACTTCCACTACGACATCGTGTACAAGCCCGGCCACAAAAACAAAGCAGACGCTCTCAGCCGGCCTGCACACGTTGCAGCTATTTAGATCGAAGGGATGAATCCAATACTCAAGGGACTCTTCACACACGGGTACGCCATCGACCCCGAAATTCCCTTGGCAGAGAAACAACATCTGCTACAGTGGGACAGTGACATCGCGTACCGGAAAGGATCAACGAAAATCTGGGTACCCAATCACCCTCCTTTGCGCCAGTTACTACTCGAAGAATACCACGACGTCCTCTACGCCGGACACTTCGGTAGCAACAAGACGCTCACCGGTATCGCAAAGCACTACTCCTGGCCCCACTTGGCAGAAGATGTTCAGAAATTTGTCACCTCGTGTGATACATGTCAGCGGATGAAGAGCAGCAAGCAGAAGAAGGCAGGTCTATTACAGCCTCTTCATGTCCCAGAACATCCATGGCAAGTGGTTAGCCTGGACTTCATCACCGGGTTACCACCTACCACCAGCGGTCATGACGCCATCCTTGTCGTCATCGACAAATTTTCTAAGATGGGACACTTCATCCCGACACACACGACAGCACGCACCGAAGAAACAGCACAACTCTTTGTTTGATACATCATCTCACAGCATGGCATTCCAACCACACTCATCTCCGACCGAGACCCCAAGTTCACCAGCAAGTTCTGGAAGGAACTTATGTCTCTCCTCGGGACCAAACTCGCCATGTCATCTGCTTACCACCCGCAGATAGACGGACAGACCGAGCGCCTCAACCAGATTGTCAAGCAACTCCTCCGGGCAGCCTGCAAGGACGAGATCTCCAAATGGGACTTGCACCTGCCCGTTCTAGAGTTTGCTTACAACAACGCTACACATGCCGCTACTGGACAGACGCCGTTCTTCCTCTGCTACGGACGCCACCCGCTCACACCACAAAAACTGACAGCATCAGCTACAGTCCAACCTGCACATGATTTCATCACAACCATGCATCAGCTTTGGGATCGGACCCTCAAGCGCCTCCTCGACATTCAACAGCAACAGAAGCGCCAGGCCGATCGCCATCGCATCGACCACACTATCATGGTGGGAGACCAGGTGCTTCTTGACACCCGCAACCTGGACATCAGCCACCTCCCATCTAAACTTCGACCTCGCTTCTGCGGACCTTTTCTCGTTGAAGCACAGGTCACTCCTGTTACCTTCCGTCATGCCTGCCAGCTACTTGGAAGATTCACAACGCCTTCCATGTCCAACTTCTGAAGCCCTATCGGGATCCGAACACGATCTTCGTCGGACGCCAACCGCCGCCGCCGCCGCCCGTCCTCGTCCAAAATGAACCCGAGTACGAGGTCGAGTCTGTGCTTGCACACCGCCGTCGTCGGAATGGCACCGTGGAGCTTCTCATCCGTTGGAAGGGTTATGATCCTTCTGAGGACAGCTGGGTACCTGAGACCGACATGGGTAACGTCCGTCGTCCTCTGCATGACTACCTTGTCAAGCAGGGTGTTACTTCTACCACCCAGCTTTGAGGGGGAGAAGTGTGAGAGTACGACCCCGTTACACCACTTGTCCTTTTTCTTATTTCCTTCCTCTTTTGATTTCTCTTTTTGTCCCATCTCATTTGGTTTCCTATTCTCCATTTTCCATTAACCTTTGGTTTATCCTGCTATTATAATTATATCACCGACCAGGCTTGGGATATGCTGGCGCACTATATCTAGCGTAATCCTGCTGTAATCCCTTAAAGCCAATAGCCTCGCGTGGCTATACGCAGGATGATTCTATCTTCTAGAAGGGTCTATTCCCTTAGGATAAGATAAACCTGGTTACCTGATGTACTCTGGAAGTATAAAAGCGCCTTGTACTGATCGATAGTGCAATCTTTCCTCGAGTCATTCGATCCTGTGACACGCCTGGACCCGCCGCGCTCGCCTAGCCCCACCGTGTCCGCCTGGCCCCACTGCGCCCTCCTGACCCCCCCTAGCGCTCGCCGGGCCCCTGGTCTGCTGCGCGCGCCGGCCCCTTTTTTGCGCCCGGCCGGCCCCTCCTAGCGCCTGCCCGGCCCCTCCTAGCGCCCGTCCGGCCCCTTCTAGCGCTAGTCCGGCCCCTCCTAGCGCCCGCTCGGGCCCCTACTAGCACGCGCCCGGCCCCACCTAGCGCCCGCTCGGCCCCACCTAGCGCCCGCCCGGCCTCTCCTACTGCCTGCCCGGCCCCAACACGCGTGCCCGGCTACTGCGGCCCGTAGCTCCCCGTGCCCGCCCGGCTCCTGCGGCCTGCATTGTCTGCTTGCCGCGCTGGAGCGTCTTGTCACTGTCCTATGGAGCTGTGCCGCTGTGTATCTGTGTCGCTGATTCCGCACGATGGCCGATTTCGTCCTCCGCCTGGACGCGGAGGGCCACGCGGTTGACTTCGCCACCTGGCTGTCCGCATTCCGCCGTCACCTCACAAGTCAGCGTCAGGATGGGCACTCCTTGGTTGTCCATGTTGATGGCTTGCTCCCCCGCCCCCCTGCACCTGCTCCCATCCCTGCTGACCCCACCTCTACTGAGCGTGAGGTTTTCTCTGCTGCTGTACTTGCATGTGCAATCTGGGACTCTCACGATGCAGTTGCTCAGGTCGCTATTAGTCACGCCCTCCCTGTGCCTGAGCGTTCGCGTTTCGCTACAGTTGATACAGCCAAGGCTTACCTAGATGCTGTAGTTGCTCGCTATTCCCTGCCTGCCTCTGCTACTGCAGGCCGCCTGCTCTTTCCTATGCTTTTCCCAGACCTTGCTTCCTTCCCTATTGTTGCTGATCTTGCCACACACCTGCGCGCCCTCGAGTCTCGCTACCGCACTGCTAGCACTGCTGCCCAGCTTACTGCACTCTCTCCCCCCTTCTGCATGACCCTCTACTTAATCGCTATGCGCCTGCCTAACCGCCTTGCTTGTGCCCGCGACCACATCCTTAGCCAGCACGCCGGTGACCTCACCCTAACAGCCTTTGTCATTGCCCTGACCGCGATCGAGACTCGCCAGCGCACTATCGCTCAGTCGAGCAGTGCACCGGCAGTCTCTATCTTTCACGGCTGTGCCCCCTCCCAGTGCACATTTACTGACGTTTCAGCTGCGATCGCCACTGCGACCCCTCTGACCGAGACTGCCGCTACCGTGCACTCGCAGCAGCGCCCGCACCGCGCCGGTCGTGACCGCCAGGGAGGGCGTGGTGGTGGAGCTGGTGGTGGTGGTGGTGGTGCCGGGGACGGTGGTTCTACTGAGGGGACTGCCGCATCTAGTCAGGAGCAGCAGCCGTCGCCCCAGCAGCAGGAGCAGCCGCAGCAGCCGTTGCAGCAGTCGCAGTCGTCCCCGCAGCTGTCCCAGCCCCAGCCGTGGGCTCGTCTCCCCCTGGGTTGGCCCGGCACCTCCGTGGGTGGTGGCCGTGGTGGCGGCCCGCGCAGCTTGGCGTCTACCGGCAGCTCCGGTGGTGTGACCTGCCAGTACCAGCTTCAGACCGGGCCTCTCCGCGGCACTCTGTGCCGCCGCCCGCACCCGACCGCCTACTGTTTCCGCCGCCTCGACGATCTCTTTCGTCGTCGCTTTGGCCCGGCCCCGGACCTCCCCGACTGGCACAGCCTGCTTTGCCAGGGCGTACCGATCTTTGAGTTAGATATGGATAAGATAGGTGTTGCTTTGCATGCCTTGTATGCCGACGCTTCTAGTGCTGCTGGATATTATTACCCTGTGTACTCTAGATTAGGTGTAGCACCCTTGTGTAGCTTAGCCTCCCCTGCTGCGTCAGGCGTAGGACTGCCTCGTTTGCCTAGCCCAGTTCCTGCACCGGCTTTGTTCCCGGCCTCCGCTACTGCCTCGCTGTCCTTCACTCTCGACTCCGGTGCTTCTGCGTGTTTCTTTCGCGATCGCTCCACGCTCACGCCGCTTGCTGCGCCTGCTGTTGTCGCTCTCGCTGACCCCTCCGCGGGACCTGTCGTCGCTCGCAGCTCCACTTCCCTTCCCTGTCCAGCCGTTCCCTCCGGCTCTCTTACAGGCCTCCACGTTCCCTCGTTCTCCAGGAACCTGGTTGGTGTCGGCCGTCTTCAGGACCTCGGCGTCACCACTACGTTCCCTGGGCACGAGCGGTTTGCTGTCTGTACCGAGGCTGTCTCAGGTTCCCCCCTTGCGACGTTCCCCCGGGACCCGGTGTCCGGGCTGTTTACCCTTGACACCGCTTCCCCCCCAGTTGGTGCGTCCTCCCAGGTTGCTGTAGCGTGCTCGTGTCGGTCCCTCACACACCCGTCCCTTCTGTGGCACCACCACTTAGGTGACCCTGCTCTCCCGCGCCTGAGTCACATGTCTCAGCACGGTCTTGTCTTAGGCCTCCCCGAGTCGCTCCCCGCACTTCCCCTTCGCCTGCACCACCTTGTACACCTTGCGTCGAGGGCCGGCTCCGCTGTGCCCCTCACTCCTCCTTGCTTCGCCCTGCTACTGCTCCCCTTCAGACCCTGCACCTGGACGTTTGGGGCCCAGCCCCCGTCCCTGGACCGCGCGGTGAGCGCTACTTTCTTGTGCTCGTCGACGACTATACGCGCTACACCACAGTGTTTCCCCTGGAGTAGAAGGCCGACGTGCCCGACGTTCTTCTCCCGTGGGTTGTAGCAGCGTGTCTTCACCGCGGTCTCCCCGTGCTGTGTCTCCACTCCGACCGTGGAGGCGAGTTTGCCTCTGGTCGGCTTGGACAGTTCTGTCGTGCGGAGGGCATCACCCAGTCGTACCCCTTGCTGGACTCGCCACAGCAGAATGGGGTTGCTGAGCGCCGCATCAGCTTGGTCATGGAGGTTGCTCATACCTCCATGATTCACGCCGATTGCCCCCATTTTCTGTGGCCGTTCGCCGTTCGCTACGCTGCTCACCAGCTTAGCCTGTGGCCACGCTCTCAGCGGCCGCAGGTTTCGTCGACCCTCCTTTGGACGGGGTCCCCCGGTGACGCGTCTGCGTTCCACGTCTGGGGGTGCCTTGCTCACGTTCGTGCCTCCGGCACAGACAAGCTCACTGCCCGCACTGTCCCCTGTGTCTTCCTCGGTTTCCCCCTGGACTCGTCCGACTGGCTCTTCTACCACCCGCAGTCTCACCGCTTCCTTCACTCTCGTGACGTCACCTTTGACGAGTCTGTCTCCTTCGTCCGTTGCTTCCCTCACCGAGGTCTCACGGTTTCCCCCCCTCTGTTCCTTGCTTACTCCCGCCTCGTCCTGCCCCGTCTGGTGTCTCCCATGTCACTCCCCTCCCGTCTGTTGTCCCACTTGAGGAGTCTGCTGACTCTGGTGGTCCACTCGGCCCGTCTGTGCTGCGCCTCCCCCCCCCGGGTGTCCCCCCCTCCGCTGTCGCAGTCGCAATCACCGTCGCTGTCGCCGCTGTCGTCGCCGCCACCGCCGCCGCCGCCACCGCCGTCGCAGCCGCCGCCGCTACCACCGCCGCTGCCGCCGCTACCGCTCTTGGCCTCTGGGGGTACTGGTATTGAGGAGGGTGCTCGTCCTACTACCCCTGGCGTGGTCGGCTCCCACGAGCCTGGGGGTGCTGCTGGTGCTGGAGGGAGTTCTCGCTTTGGGGGTGTTGGTTCTGGGGGTGCTGCCATTGAGTGTTCTCCCGGCGGTCGTCGTGCCCCTGCCGGTGCGCGGGTCGAGACCCAGCCGTCGCAGCAGCCTCCGCAGCCGTCGCAACCGGTCTCCGCTCTTCGCCTGCTCGGCCTTCCCTCCCCTGACCGCTCGCCAGTGTCTCCCCCTCCACCTTCTCCTCTTCCTGTCTCCAGCTCTGTGTTCCTTCCCCCGGACTCTTCTCCGGCCCGTCTTCCTCCTCTTTCCCCTCTTGTGTCCCCTCAGCTGTCTCCTGACCCTACACCTCCGTCCCACGTTTGGTCTCGTCGTCCCTCCCGTGCTTCGTCCCGTCTCTCTTGTTCTGCGCTCCCACCCTATGTTGCTCCGTTCCCACTCGTCTCGTCCTCCCCTCCTCCCCTCGCCTCCTCCCTTGTCGCTTGTTGTTGCACGTCCCCCGCTGTCTGACTACCTCCGTGCCTCTCGTCCCCTTGTCCCTCGGGTCCTTGCCTCTCTTGTTACAGACCTGGCTGTTCCTGTCGCGCGCCTTGGCGCGCTTGTCGCTAAACTTCGCCTCCACCCGCCGCCTTGACTACGCTATTGCTCTGGTTTCCAACCCTGCCCGTCCTCCGACCGTCGGGGGTGCACCTGCCCGTAGCAGTGACCTCCTGGAGGACCGCCAGTACGAGCTCGCTTTCCTTTCCGAGGCCGCTCCCCATCTCTGCTCCATGGTCCTAGTCCCAGAGGGTGACCCTGACGCCTTCGACATCCCGACCCCTCGCACCTACGCTGAGGCCACCTCGGGACCCTGGGCCTCTCAGTGGATAGCTGCCATGGAGCAGGAGATGGCATCTTGGAGGTCCACCGGCACTTACGTCGATGCTATTCCCCCGCCTGGGGTGAACGTAGTCGATGGTCGGTGGCTCTTCAAGGTGAAGCGCCCCTCTGGAGAGCCGCTTGTCTTCCAGACTTTCACCCCGACCCCGAAGATGATTACTCTTCGGGCGTTGCTACACGTAGCAGCACAGCGCGACTACGAGCTGCACGTACCGCTCGCGGAGCAAGCCCCTTGTAGGTTACGGGTCCTTCGGCGCCGTAACGGTCCTCGACTTCTCTACTGCAATTCTTCAGGGCAGTCTACACGAGCAGGTGTACCTGCGCCGACCACAGGGCTTTACTGGTACCTTCCCCCCTGGGACCGAGTGGCTTCTCAGGCGCCCGGTCTACGGCATGTGCCAGGCTCCTCGCGAGTGGCACGACACGCTGCGTGCCACACTAGCAGACCTTCAGTTCTTTCCGTCCTCTTCTGACCCCTCGCTGTTTGTGCGTTCCGGCCAGACTCCGTTCTACATCCTTGTCTACGTAGACGACCTGGTCTTCGCCACTGCTGACATGGACGCACTGGCCTCTGTGAAGGCCGAGCTGCTAAAGAGACACACCTACACTGACCTTGGAGAGCTGCGTCGCTATCTTGGACTGCAGATCTCTAGGGACAGAGCAGCATGCACCATCACTCTGACACAGTCACACTTGGTGCGCCAGGTCCTTCAGAGGTTCGGTCTTCAGTTCTCCTCCTCACAGCCCACACCTCTACCTGTAGACCATGGGCTCTCTGCTCCCGTTCTTGAGGAGCCAGTAGAGCCCAGCGGCCCCTACGCAGAGCTGGTGGGCTGTCTCATGTACAGTGACGGAAACAATTGTCCGGATGTTTTGCATTAACGAGGGTTTTTGGGCATTCCGACCATTGTACATAAAGTCTTAATGTTTAATTGTGGTACGCTTTGGGAGTGGCACAAAGTGGATGTGTTCATAGTGCTATAATCCATAATAGTACACTGGATCTAACTTAGTATCAAAAGATATCCAAAGAGTCCATCCGGACAATTGTTTCCCAGGACAAAGCGCAAACTTCCGAACAGCGTTTCTAGTACCTATTCCACCGACCCTTTGCCTTGATCACCATACGCACCCTCCATGGCATGTTATCTATGAGGTAAGTGCGGCACAGGAGCTCCGCTGGCTGACCTTCTTGCTCACTGACTTAGGTGAGCGGGCTAGCTCTGCCCCGGTTCTGTACGCTGACAACAAGGCCATGATACTCCTGTGTCAGGAGCCTCGACTTGAGGGCAGAGCGAAGCATATCCAGCTGCGGTACTTCCTCATGCGCGAGCTACAGCAGCGTCGCCAGGCCCGCGTAGTTACCTTGGCCTCCGGTGCCAAAACAGCTGATATCTTTACTAAGGCGCTTGCGCCTAAAGATCATCAGCGCCACTGTGTACAGCTTGGTCTTGTTCCTGTAGCTTCTCACTTGTTAGGACCCTGATTGTGTACTCTGTACTATATATACCTGTCTGACTGGCCTTGTGGCTTTACCTCCAGTGGCTGGACTAGTAGTGCCGCCCTGGCTTGCTTTAGACTTGTTTGTACTCTTGCTGACTGGTCTCCAGACCCCTGTCTCAGTGGTTGGACTAGTAGTGCCACCCGGAGCTGTATTCTTCTTGCTTAGCACCACCCCTTCTCTAGCCTAGGGGGTTCGTCAACATATACATATGTTGCATGTAGAAGTTCTAGGCTAGTCTAGGTGTGTGCTTCTAGTGAGTACAACCCCAACAGGTATATGTTCTAGGTTTCTCACACTAGTCAAACATTCTCGTATTCAAACACTTTCCCTAGAGCTATAAATCCTCGTTATGTATTTCTATTATTAACCTTGACTTTCCACATAATTATGTGCTCAGGTTATTCAACCTTCGACTACCCACAAGTTCATGTGCTTAGGTATCAAAATTGAGAAGTGAATGATAGATAGAGTGAGAGTACACACAGATATACCTAAGTGTTGTACTCTCTAAGAGGCGACCCTATACAGTCTATACAAACATGACAAATACACATGTTTGACACACCCCCTAGACTGCATAGGGGCAGGTCCTGACAAAACAGCTCAGGGCGGCACTACTAGTCCAACCTCTGAGACAAGGGTCTGAGAGACCAGTCAGAAGGAGTACAAACAAGGCAAGAACAAGAGCAGGGCGGCACTACTAGTCCAGCCACTAAGAGAGGACACAAGTCCAGTCTGAGTATACGTATAAAGGACAGTACAAAGTCAAGGTCCTAGCAAGTGAGAGGCTACAGGAACTAGACCAAGCTGTACACAGTGCCGCTGATGATCTTTAGGTGCAAGCGCCTTCGTAAAGATATCAGCCGTGTTGGCACCTGAGGCCAAGTGTACTACGCGAGCCTGACGTCGCTGCTGTAGCTCACGCAGGAGGAAGTACCGCAGCTGAATGTGCTTTGCTCTGCCCTCGAGTCGAGGCTCCTGACACAGGAGGATCATGGCCCTGTTGTCAGCGAACAGGACCGGGGCAGAGCTAGGCCGCTCACCTAAGTCAGTGAGCAAGAAGGTCAGCCAGCGGAGCTCCTGTGCCGCCATGGCACCAGCGTAGATCTCAGCCTCACAGCTGGACTGGGCAACAGACGAGGAGCGGGTAGCTCTCCACGAGACGGCACCTGAGCCAAGGCTGAAGCAGTAGCCCTGGGTAGACCTGAGTGTCTCGGCGTCGTCTGCCCACGAAGCGTCTGTGTGTCCAGTAAGGACCACTGGCCTGCGTCCTCCTAGCACTAACCCCATGCCCGATGTACTAGCAAGATAACGCAGAAACCTCTTAGCGGCAGACCAGTGCTGCGGTCGGTGTCTGCCTGTGGCCACAAAGCGAGCCAGGATGCTGAGAGGGTATGCAAGATCTGGGCGAGTGCAAGTCATCAGGTACATGAGGCAACCCACCAGCTCTGCGTAGGGGCCGCTGGGCTCTACCAACTCCTCAGACACTGGAGCGGAGAGTCTGTGGTCTACAGGCAGAGGGGTGGGCTGTGCAGAGGAGAACTGAAGGCTGAACCTCTGAAGGACCTGGCGCACCAAGTGTGACTGAGTCAGGGTGATGGTGCGCGCAGCTCTGTCCCTGGAGATCTGCAAGCCAAGGTAACGGCGCAGTTCTCCAAGGTCAGTGCACGTGTGTCTCTTCAGCAGCTCTGCCTTCACGGAGGCCAGTGCGTCCCTGTCTGCTGTGGCAAAGACCAGGTCGTCGACGTAAACAAGGATGTAGAACGGAGTCTGGCCAACACAAACGAAGAGTGAAGGGTCTGCGGAAGACGGAAAGAACTGCAGGTCAGCAAGCGTAGCACGGAGAGTGTCGTGCCACTCACGGGGAGCCTGGCGCAGGCCGTAGACGGGGCGCCGCAGGAGCCACTGGGTCCCAGGAGGGAAGGTGCCAGTGAAGCCCTGAGGGCGCCGCAGGTAGACCTGCTCGTGTAGGCTGCCCTGAAGGAAGGCAGTGGAGAAGTCGAGGGAGTGAAGCTCGTAGTCACGCTGAGCAGCTAGGTGTAACAGAACCCGAAGAGTAGTCATCTTCGGGGTCGGAGCGAAGGTCTGGAAGAAGTCCACCCCCTCGCGCTGACTGAAGCCTCTAGCAACATAGCGCGCCTTGAAGACAGGCGGCTCTCCAGGAGGGTGCTTCACCTTGAAGAGCCAGCGGCCATCGACTACGTTCACCCTAGGTGGGGGAACTGCGTCGACGAAGGTGCCGGTGGATCTCCAAGATGCCATCTCCTGCTCCATGGCAGCTATCCACTGCGAGGCCCAGGGTCCCGAAGTCGCCTCAGCGTAAGTGCGAGGGGTCGGGATGTCGAAAGCGTATAGGTCACCCTCAGGGACTAGCAGCATGGAACAGAGATGGAGAGCAGCCTCAAAGAGGAAAGCAAGCTCGAACTGGCGGTCCTCCAGGACGTCACTGCCAAGGGCAGGAGCACCCCCGACAGACGGAGGACAGGCAGGGTCAGAGACCAGAGCGGAGGCGTAGTCAAGGCAGCGTGTAGAGGCGAAGTCAGCGACAGCAGCGACATTAGCGTCAAGGCACGAGGACGGAACAGACGGGTCGGTAACGAGAGAGGCAAGGACCCGAGGAACATGGGGACGAGCGGCACGAAGGTAGTCAGACAGCGGGGGGGGTGCAACAACAAGGGAGGACGGAGGAGGCGACGGCAGAAGGGGAGGACGAGACGCGTGGGAACGAAGCAACATAGGGTGGGAGCGCAAGACAGGCGAGGCAGGACGAGCACGGGAGGGACGGTGAGACCAGACGTGCGACGGAGGAGTCGGGTCAGGAGACAGAGGAGGGGACACAGGAGGGGAACGAGGGGGGAGACGGGCCGGGGAAGAGTCCGGCGGAGGGAAGACAGGGCCGTAGACAGGAAGAGGAGGAGACGGCCGGGGAGGAACCGACGCAGGGTCGGGGGACGGAAGGCCGAGCAGGCGAAGGGCTGTCACCGGCGGGGACTGCTGCTGCGGCGGCACAACGGCGACACCGGGACCGCAAGCTGCTCCTCGGCTACCACCGACACTCTCCACACCAGCACCCCCAGAGGGACCACCCCCAGGGCTACCGAGACGAGCACCCCCAGAGTCAGCGAACGGGTGCTACGACGGCGGCGGCGGCGGCGGCGGCGGCGGCAGCGACAACGACGGCTGCAGCGGCGGCAGAGGCGGTGGAGGGGGGGACTGGGGAGGGGACGCCAGGGGAGGGGCGGCCGGCGAGGACTGAACAGGAGGGCCACCAGAGTCAGAAGACTCCTCAACCGGGTCCACCGACGGAAGGGGGGTGACGTGGGACACACCAGAGGGGGCGGGACGGGGAGGAGGAGGAGGAGGGGCAGGGATTACTGGGGAAGGAGTGACCAGGAACAGGGGGGGGGTAACCGGGGGACCACGGTGGGGGAAGCGACGGTAGTAGGAGACACACTCGTCAAAGGTGACGTCACGAGAGTGAAAGAAGCGGTGAGACGGCGGGTGGTAAAAGTGCCAGTCGGACGCGTCAAGGGGAAAACCGAGGAAGACGCAGGGAAGGGTGCGGGCAGTGAGCTTGTCCGTGCCGGAGGCACCGACGTGAGCAAGGCAGCCCCAGACGTGGAACGCAGACGCGTCACCAGGAGACCCAGTCCAAAGATGAGTCGGCGAAACCTGCGGCTGCTGAGGGTGCGGCCACAAGTTAAGCTGGTGAGAAGCGTAGCGCACAGCGAACGGCCACAGAAAATGGGGTGCACCGGCATGGATCATGGAGGTGCGAGCCACCTCCATGACCAAACCGATGCGTCGCTCAGCGATCCCATTTTGCTGTGGGGAGTCCGGTAGGGTGAACGTCTGGGTGATGCCCTCCGCACGACAAAAGCGACCAAGGACACCTGAGGCAAACTCGCCACCACGGTCGGAGTGAAGACGCAAGACAGGGAGACCGCGGTGGACCTAGTAGAAACAAGCCAGGGGATGAGAGCACCAGGCACGTCGGCCTTGCGCTCCAGGGGAAAGACTGTGGTGTAACGAGTGAAGTCGTCGACAAGCACAAGGAAGTAGCGCTCTCGACGCGGCCCAGGGACGGGGGCGGGGCCCCAGACGTCCAGGTGCAGGGTCTGCAGCGGCGCGGCGGTAGGGGGAAACGAGGAGGAGTGCGGGGCACGGCGAAGCCGACCCTCGACACAAGGCGTGCAAGGTGGGGCTGGGGAGGAGGGAAACGCGGGGAGGGAACGTGGGAGACCAAGGACAAGACCGTGCTGGGACATGTGACGCAGACGCGGGAGCGCAGGGTGACCTAGGCGGTGGTGCCAAAGGAGAGTCGGGTGAGTGAGGGACCGACAGGAGCAGGCAGCAGCAACCTGGGTAGACGCAGCCACCTGAGGAGGCGCCCCAGCCGGGGGGGTCACGGTGTCCAGAGTGAACAGGCCGGACACCGGGTCCCGAGGGAACGTGGACAGGGGGGCACCAGTGGCGGCCTCGGTACAGACAGCATACCGCTCGTGACCAGGGAACGTAGTGGTGACGCCAAGGTCCTGGAGGCAGCCGACACCAACTAGGTTCCTGGAGAACGAGGGGATATGCAGACCTGTGAGAGAGCCCGAAGGAACCGCCGGACAGGGAAGGGTGGTGGAACTGCGGGCGACGACCGGACCGCCGGAGGGGTCAGCAAGAGAGACGGCAGCTGGGACAGGAAGCGGCGTCAGGGTGGTGGAGTCGCGGAAGAAACACCGAGAAGCGCCAGAGTCCAAGGTGAAGGAAAGCGAAGCAGAGGCGTCGGGCAACGGAACGACGGCGGAAGCACCAAGACTACACAAAGCAGGGGGTCCTACGCCTGACGCAGCAGGGGAGGCTAAGCTAGGCACACCTACACTAGGCAACAGTGAGTAATAAGCGGGAAGCACACTAGAGTCATCAGCATACATCACATGCAGAGCAGAAACAATGGCATCCATGTCCATATCAAAAATCTGAATCTTACGACTAAGCAAACTGTGCCAGTCCGGGAGGTCTGGCGACGGGCCGAAGCGCTGACGAAAGAGGTCGTCCAGGCGACGAAAACAGCGGGGAGTGGAGTGACCGAGCCTACCGCAAACGAAACCGCGGCGAGGACCGGTCTGGATCTGGTACTGACAACGCCCGCCACCAGAGCCACCACTCGGCACACCACCACGCGCCCGGCCACCGCCAGCGCCGGGCCACCCGGGCGGGAGGACACTCGTCTGCCGCGTCTTCGACGGCTGCTGCGGCTGCTGCGAAGGCTGCGACTGCGGCGGCTGCTGCGGCTGCTGCAACTGCAGGGGCAGCGGCTCAGCTGGATTGGGCAGGGTCCCCTCGTCCGCTCCAGCACCAGACGACCCGACCCCACCACTACCCCCTCCCGCACCCCCGCCGCCGCCGCCGCCGCGCCCAACCTTGGGGCGGCGGCCCTTCCCCGAACGAAACTGCGCTGCAGCAGCAGTCTCAGCCACTGCGGCAGAGCCGTCGGAGAAGGTACACTGGGCGGGGGCACAACCCTGAAAGATAGGGACCGGCACGACACTACTCGCCTGGGCGATGGAGCGGTGACGGGTCTCTATCACAGTCAGGGTGTCTACAAAGTCAGTGAGGGTGAGGTCTGCGGGGTGAATGCTAAGGAAGCGGTCGCGGGCGACAGCAAGGCGGTCAGCGAGGCGGGTGGCAAGCAGGTAGAGGGTAGAGGTAATGGGCGGCTGGTGGGCTCTAAGCTGTGCATCAGTGCAGGCTGCACGCCAGGTCTCATCTATCGAGCACACGTGGGCAGCGAGGTCAGAGACAGTGGGGAAAGATGCAAGGTCAGGAAAGAGCATCGGGAGGATCAAGCGACCCACCGAGGCAGCCGGAGGGGTGGAATAGCGCTGGATGACAGCATCTAAGTATGCCTGAGCAGTGGTGAGAGACCAAAAGCGAGGGCGCTCGGACGGGGGAAGGGCGTTGCTGATGGCAAGCTGGGCGACAGCATCGCGAGAAAGCCAGACAGAGCGCGCACGGGCAGTGGCAGCAGTGGACTCGCGCTCAGTGGGTGTGGAGTCAGCGGGCAGAATAGCAGGGGGGCCTGGGCAGGGGAGCGTACCGTCAAGGTGTGCGGAGAGCGGTTCACCATCGTGCCGCTGGCCAGTGAGTTGGCGACGGAGGTCGGCAAGCCACGCCTCGAACTCCAGAGGCTGGCCTTCAGCGTCGAAGCGAAGCTCCGCCGCCATCAGGAACAGTGCAGTGCGGTGCAGGGCAGTGCAGCAAGGTGGAGTGCGGTGTCGTGCGGTACAGTGCGATGCAGTGCGGTGTAGGGCGGTGCAGTGCGGTGCCAGGCAGTACAGGGTGGTGCGGGGCGGTGCAGTGCGGGGCAGTACGGTGCAGGGCAGTGCAGGGCGGGGGGGGGGGGGGGGGAGGGAAACCGTACCAGTGAGGAGGACCGGGGCCGGGGCAGGGACGAGCGCAGGGGCCGGGCCGGTGCAACGGGGCCGGGCGGGCGCGACGGGGCCGGGCTGGTGCGACGGGGCCGGGCGGGTGCGTCGGGGCCGGGCTGGTGCGACGGTGCCGGGCCGGTGCGACGGGGCCGGGCGAGCAGGACGGTGGCCCAGGAGGGGCGCACCGAGGCTGGGCGGGCGCGACGGGGCCGGACGGGTGCGACGGGGCCGGGCGGCTGCGACGGGGCCGGGCAGGGGGCGACGGGGCCGGGCGGGTGCAACGGGGCCGGGCGGGCGTGACGGGGCCGGGCTGGTGCGACGGGGCCGGGCTGGTGCGACGGGGCCGGGCTGGGGCGACGTGGCCGAGCGAGCGCGACGGGGCCTGAAGGCGTGACGGGGCCCAGAAGGGGGGGGCTCGACGCGGCCCAGGAGGGGCGCTACGGGGCCCAGGAGGGGCACAACGGGGGCCCAGGAGGGGCGCTACAGGGGCCCAGGAGGGGCGCGACGGGGCCCAGGAGGGGCGCTACGAAGCCCAGGAGGGGCGCGACAAGGCCTAGGAGGAGCGCTACGGGGCCTAGGAGGGGCGCGACGGGGCCTGGGAGGGGCGCGACGGGGCCCAGGAGGGGCGCTACAGGGCCCAGGGAGGGCGCGACGGGGCCCAGGAGGGGCGCTACGGGGCCCAGGAGGGGCGCGACGGGGCCCAGGAGGGGCGCTACGGAGCCCAGGAGGGGCGCGACGGGGCCTGGGAGGGGCGCGACGGGGCCCAGGAGGGGCGCTACAGGGCCCAGGAAGGGCGCGACGGGGCCCAGGAGGGGCGCGACGGGGCCCAGGATGTCGCTACGGAGCCCAGGAGGGGCGCGACGGGGCCTGGGAGGGGCGCGACGGGGCCCAGGAGGGGCGCTACAGGGCCCAGGAAGGGCGCGACGGGGCCCAGGAGGGGCGCTACGGGGCCCAGGAGGGGCGCGACGGGGCCCAGTGAGGGGTGCGACGGGGCCCAGGAGGGGCGCTACAGGGCCCAGGATGGGGCGCGACGGGGCTAGGGGGGTCGCGACGGGGCTAGGGGCTAGAGGGGTGAGCGGAAGCGGTAGGTGGGGGGGGGATCCTACCTACGCGTGATACCATATCAAAATTGAGAAGTGAATGATAGATAGAGTGAGAGTACACACAAATATACCTAAGTGTTGTACTCTCTAAGAGGCGACCCTATACAGTCTATACAAACATGACAAATACACATGTTTGACATTAGGTTCACTCTTATAAGACTTCCGCTGTCTTACTAGTCTACCATTCCAGTAAAGATCCTAGGTTAACACTTGAGGTTTTCCAAGTGTTCGTGTTTGCAGATTCTATACTTAGTCTCCTGCAACACCTGTCAAATTATTACAGTACCCACCCCCCTTCTTGCCACTTTAAAAGAGAGAACGCAAATTTACAGTCGAGAAGCTCGTCATGGTGTTATTTGCTGCTTTACAAGAGCTGAGGCTTCAAGATATGACATCGCTACAAGTGCAAGAGCAGCTGGCCTCGTTGGTGGAACACCGGGTGCTGCTGATGCTTGCACCTGATGCGCCTTATGCATGTCAAACGTGGTAGGTACCCTCTGCGTGCCACTACTACTGGCACGTATGCCATTCACGCCACTCACGCCATTCACATCATGCACTTTCGGGGAGTTGCAGGCATGCATGCTACCACGCTTCACACCAGGCACGCCTTTGACATCATCCGTGCCATGCGTGCAATTCATCATATGTACCCTATTCACATCACACGGATTTGAAGGGCCACGAGCATGCATACTGCCATGCTTTGCATCCTGCATGCCATGCTTTGCATCCTGCATGCCATGCTTTGCATCCTGCATGCCATGCTTTGCATCCTGCATGCCATGCTTTGCATCCTGCATGCCATGCTTTGCTTCCTGCATGCCATGCTTTGCATCCTGCATGCCATGCTTTGCTTCCTGGACACCACTCGCAAAGCCCATGCCATGCGTGCAATTCGTCATATGTACGTCATGCTCCCCTTTCGCACCACGCCCATTCGCACCATGCCCACTCACACTGTGCACGTTGGCAGCATGCACGCCACCCATCACATCATGCACCCCGTTCACATCATGCACCCCATTCACATCATGCACCTCATTCACATCATGCACCTCATTCACATCATGCACCCCATTCACATCATGCACCTCATTCACATCATGCACCTCATTCACATCATGCGCCCCGTTCACATCATGGACCCCGTTCACATCATGCACCCCGTTCACATCATGCACCCCTTGCATCCTAATCAATTCCTTAACACCACCCGGCCAATGCTCCTCCTCCCCCTCCCTGCTCTTGCTGTGATGCGTGTAGGGAGCCCCCTCACAATACAACTTTCCCTTAGTCATCATCACCTCTTGATGGCTCTTCTCCTCCTCCTCCTTCCTTTCCCCGCTAGTTCCCTGATCCTTCTCCCTTTCACCATTCTCATCACTAGCACGTTGTGCACAAGCACTCGCGTCTATAAGTACCTTCTTCTGTTCCTCTCTGGTTGCCACCTGCTGCTCCTCCTCTAAGCCTAGAATCTCCTCCAGACTCGTTATAATCAGCCTCATTTCTGGCCGCTGCAACGGGTCCTCATCCACACACCACTTTCCCAGCATAAGCAGCTTGAACGCCCCTTCTTTACTGTACACTCCGTTCAGCCTTCTATCCATAACGAGTTTCAGATCAAAGGGGACAGAACTTTGAACTTCTAGTTGCTCCTGCTGCTGGTGCTGGTGCTGCTGCTGGTGCTGCTGGTGCTGCTGGTGCTGCTGGTGCTGCTGGTGCTGCTGGTGCTGCTGGTGCTGGTGCTGGTGCTGCTGCCGCTGCTGGTGCATCTTCAGCTGTTGCCTCTGTTTCTCCAGCTGCCGTTGCTGCAGGAACCGCTCGCACCTGTCCAGGTGTCGGTGGATCCACGGCATGAGCCGGCTGCACTTGACAGCAGCAGCAGGCGACCTGCCCGTTGCCAGCTCGAGCAGCACAACCCCCAGGGAGTAGATGTCACTGCGCGCTGTCAGGTGGCCTGAGGGGAAGCGGTCGGGGGGGAGGAGGATTCCACAAATCAGAGAAAAGGGGAAAGGGGAGGAAGAAGAGGGATCCAGGGCAAGAGCCGGCTGCACTTCACTGCAGCAGCAGGCGACCTGCCTGTTGCCAACTCCAGTAGAACCACCCCTAGGGAGCAGATGTCGCTGCGTGCCGTCATTTGAGGCGCCTCAAAAGTCACCCCTAGGGAGTAGATGCCGCTGCCTGCCATCAGATGGCCTGGGGGGGGAGAAGGGAATGCTGCAGAGGGAAGGGAGATCAAATGCTTGGATCGGCTCCAGTGCACAGCAGCAGCAGGCGACCTGCCTGTTGCCAAGTCCAGTAGAACCACCGCCCCTAGGGAGTAGATGTCGCTGCGCTGAGTGCCGTCAGATGGCCCGGGGGAGACAAGAGGAATCAGGACAGGAGGGAGGGAGATTATAGCATTTTTGAGGTTACAGCACTATAGCATTATAGCACTCCCTCCCTCTACGGCAATGATCCACAGCGTGCCCATGATCCACAGCGTGCCCATGATCCACAGCGTGCCCATGATCCACAGCGTGCCCATGATCCACATCGTGCCCATGATCCACAGCGTGCCCATGATCCGCATGTACAGAACCGCAGGCGTGGTTTCATTACATCACACCCCTCCTACCATCTTCACCGCCCTCACCTGTGACGATATAGGAGGGGTCCAGATAGCCCAACGTCCCCACGACGATTCGAGTCGAAACGCAAGTCTTGCAGTCAGGTGCGGCTTGCAGTCAGGTGCGGCTTCATCGTGTTTTACCCCTCGTCACCGTATTGCACCCATCTTCACCACCCTAACCCGTGTCGATATACGAGGGATCCAGGTAAGCCAGCGTCCCCATAGTCCGAGTCAACACATGCAACTTGCCCTCCTAATCCCCAGTCAACTAACCTTCACCGCACTGAACCGTTCCTCACCTGTGTCTGTGTAGGAGGGGTCCAGGTAACCCAACGTCCCCATAATCCGAATCAAGATATGCAACTTGCCCCCCTACTCCCACGACGATCCATGATCTGCACCCATCTTCACCGCATTGCACCAAATCTCACCAATCTCACCTGTGTCTATGTAGGAGGGATCCAGGTAACCCAATGCCCCCATGATCCGAGTAGACACGTGCGATCTGGCCTACTAGCCTCCAGTCAACCAACCTTCACCGCACTGAACCGCTCCTCACCTGTGTCTATGTACGAGGGGTCCAGGTAACCCAATGTCCCCATGATCCGAGTAGACACGTGCGACTTGCCCTCCTCAGGCCCCGTCGTTGCCATGCCGAAATCCGTCAGCTTGGCGCTCATGTGCTTTGGGAGGGAGGGAGGGAGGGAGGGAGGGAGGGAGGGAGGGAGCGAAGGGGTGGCAGCACATGATGCAGAAGGGGAGTTGTGCTACCAGCCAGTACGCTAGCCGGCCTCAGGCCCCACTGTTGCCATGCCGAAATCCGTCAGCTTCGCATTCACGTGCTGTGGGGTGGGGTGGGGTGGGGTGGGGTGGGATGATAAAATAACAGGGGGGAGGCGTGTGCCTTAGGTCAGGCCATGCCGCAACCCGTTTAGCCTGTGCAGGTACTGCAGCCCTCTCGACACATCTGCAGCACCTGTAGCAGCTGTAGCAGCTGTAGCCTGTGCAGGTACTGCAGCCCTCTCGCCACATCTGCAGCACCTGTAGCAGCTGTAGCCTGTGCAGGTACTGCAGCCCTCTCGCCACATCTGCAGCACCTGTAGCAGCTGTAGCCCCTGTAAAAGCTGTAGCAGCTGTAGAGGCTGTTGCCTCACCAGCAGTAGAAGTATATACGCGTTATTACCTCATCCAATGGTATGTTGCACGACTTGGAGTCTACGTGAATCACGTTTTGCTTGTGGAGATACTCCGGCCCTCTCGACACGTCCAGAGCTATGCGCCACGCACCAGCAGTAGCCCACTAATGCCCGTACGCGCTATTACCTCATCCAGTAGAATATTGCACGTCTTGAAGTCCCTGTGAATCACGTTTTGCTCATGAAGGTACTCCAGCCCTCTCGACACGTCCAGAGCTATGCGCACGCGCTGCTGCCACGTCAGCACAGGCAGGGTGGAACCAACGCCACATGCAGCACTTGTAGCAGCAGTAGCATCGGCTGCACCTGTAGCGGCTGTAGCGGCTGTAGCAGCTGTAGCAGCCGTAGCTGTGCAATGGATGCCGGAAGGGGGGACAGTTGAAAGCCCACTCTTGTCAGCAGTGCGGCTGGCGCTGCCACCCCCACCTCCCACCCGCCCCTGCTTCTCCTTCCACTGCTGTGCCTCCTCCTGCTCCTCCTGCTCCTCCTGCTCCTCCTTCTGCTTCTCCTGCTCCTCCTCCTGCTGACGTGGATACAGCCACGTGTGCAGGTTTCCCCTCTCTATAAGCTCATAAACCAGCACGGCAGCGCTACCCCCCCGGGGCCGGTTCAAATCCACGCAGTATCCCAGCAGGCGCACCAGGTTGGGGTGACTCAGGCTCCCCAGCATGACAATTTCTGACATGCACTCGTCTACAGCTTTGAAGCTCCCACTGTGTAGAACCTTCACTGCCACGTCACGCTGACGTGGTGCTCTAGAGGATGCCACACCTCCTGCTCCCCCCCTGCTTTCCCCCTTTCCTCTGCTACCACCTCTTCTTTCTCCTCTTCTTCCTCCTCTTCCTCCTAAACCTCCAGAACTCCCCTGTCCGTTCCCTCCTCTTCCCTCCTCCCCTGAACCCCCCCCCTCATCTTCTTTACCGAGCCAGTCCTCCACGGAGCCTCGGTAAACCGTGCCGAAGCTGCCCCGACCCAGGATCCGGTTCGGGCCGAACCACTGCGTGGCCTGCTGTAGCTCGCGGTAGGTGAAGCGCCGCAGTGCTAGAGTGGAGCCTGTCTCATCCGTGGTTGTGAAACGGCTACCTGACACTGAAAGGTAGGGCAGCAGGGAAGAACGGAAGGAGTAACCATGGGTGAGAGGAGCAACCTGGTGTGCGAGGCTGCTGTAGCTCGCGGTAGGCGAATCAGCGCAGTGATAGTGTGGAGCATGTCTCGTCTGTGGTAACACTGAACCGGCTGCGTAACACTGAAAGGTACTGCCTAACCGGCAGAAGGGAACGAGAAATCATCGGTAGGAATCACAAGGTGTACAGTTCAGCCCATAGTGCCACCACGAGCCACCACGTGCAACCACGCATGCCACCACGTGCCACAACTACCCTGAGGTGGCGATGCGACGGCGGCAGGCGATTGAGTGGACGGCTGCAAAGCCGTGGAACCATGATTTCGGTTGCTGGCGAATTAAGCCGCTGGCGAATAAGATACAACCTCAGAACGAACCATACCCTGCAGTACAGATATCCAAGCTCTAACCTGAAGCGGCGAGGTGAATCCAAGCTCTAACCTGAGGGGGCGAGGTGACTCCAAGTTCTAACCTGAGGCGGCGAGGTGACTCCATGCAACAAGTATCCTAGCGGTCACCTGAGGTGGCGAGCCTGCATGCGATGGAGTGGACGGCTGCAAAGCCGCGGAACCACGATTTCGGCCGCTGGCGAATGAGGGACACGCTTCGAGGCCCGCCATTATTATTCAGGCTGTAGCAGCAACCCATGGCGGCGAATAACGAGTCGAGTCAAAAAGTGTCGAACGCCAATGCAACGAGTGGCTTGAGAGTGGACTCAAAAGTCGCTGCGCGGCTGGACTTCATTCAGGCTGCTGTGGCAGCAACGCATGGTGGCGAATAACGAGGTAAAATCAACAACTTGAGAGTCGACTTAGAAGCCAACCATGCCGGAAAGTAACGATTCGAGTCGCGCGCTGAAGAATTATTCCTGGTTTATTAGAATTAATCTTACGGAACAAGGCTCGTTCGTAATAGCTTTGGAGGCAAGAACGGGGAGACTACACTCTCTAATAGCAATAGAGGTTAGAGAAAGAGAAAGAGTAAGGTAGAAATGCGCAGTTCATGCCGTGTTTTTGAGTCGACTTCATGCCGTGTTCGTGCACTTCGAGGGCATCCACAGTGGTTTTTTGCACAGTACTTTACACACGGTTCATGCCGTGTAAAGTACTGTGAATGCACTTGAAGGTGGCAACTTAAGTCACTTATTGAAGCTACGTCGTCTCGTGCTGATTAAGGTTACTTATTAAGGTCGGACGCGTGTCCGGGCTAGTTCGAAAGCTGGCTGAACGACAGCTTGAAAAATAAACGCTTAAAATCGTCGGTACAATATGAAGGCCTCAGAAGAAGCTAATGCGAGGGAAACCAGAAACCATGACGGAAAATTATCGGGTCGAGAAACGTCCCCTGGAACCGTTTACATGAAACTCACGTAGCAGCACGCATCTATAAAACGGAAGGCGCCATAAGAAAGGAGCGGTGTATGAGCAGACGTGCTGGAACAGCACGAATGGACGGCAAAACCTGGAGATTGTCAGCTGACGCTGGTTCAATAAACGCACGTAATGGATCAGGTGAAAGCTACAGGCGAGGAGACTGGAAGTGCAAGGAGGAGGGACCCAGAACGCAGAAGCTAGAAGGCTGCAAAGCAAACAAGGTTGGGGTGGGGGAGGAAAGCGAGCAGCAGCATAACGGCACGTGAGATGATCACTCGTGGGAAAATCGCTCGTGCAAGAGCGACAGCAGCAGCAGCAGCAGCAGCAGCAGCAGCAAGCAAGGGAAGGGGCGAGCGGCAGGCCTTGCTGAGCGTTTCGGCAACATCCAGGCGACGAGTAAAATCGGGCCGTTGGATTATCGGGGCTGACAGGACATCCCATCGCATCGCCTGGTCTCGCAGATTGGTTCGCCTGGGCTGACGGTTTGGCTTCACGTGGCTGAAACCGTAATGTTACGGAGGTTGATTTCTGTCGGTGGTGCTGTTCGCAAGCGTTCGCATGCAACCTTCGAAATGCTCCCACGTGGCGTAAAAATTTAATTGAAATGTACTCGCTAGGGACGCACTTCATATTCGATTCTGCTGCTTCCTTCTTTTAGCAAAGAATCATGTATCATTCTTCTGGTACCCCCAGTATGGCGCTTCGGTAGCTGTCCAACGCGTCTGACACAACTGCAACTAACCAATGAAATGTCACACACAAGTGGTCCAGCCCAGAGGCAAACCTGCAAACCCCAAACCGAGCCGCAAATTGGCGGGGAGACCACCCTCGAGCCGAGCCGAAGCAAACTGAATTCTGGCCGAACCTCACACCTTTCAGTCAAGGCGAATCATAGCGCGACACATGGTTTCCCGCCCAGCGCTATTCTGGCCCGGCGATTCTTGAAGCCCCTGCTGACGCGCCGAGCCTGGATTCTCGAGATGATGTGTGATGGTCTCGAGGAACAATGATCTCCAGAGGAGGTGATGGGTGCAGGTTTGGAAATTGTTACAGGAGGGCGTGCCCTAAGTGCAAAAACGCTCGTTTTTGGTTTCCGGTGCAGCTCGGTCTGGCGTAGTAGATTCGGGGTGCGATACTTAAGGCTCCAGAGCGATAACTTTTTCAAAATCGCAACTCCCGACTTGCCCTCACTCCTGGCTGCCAATACCATAGCTAGCGCACGTCAAGTAAAAATCAGCTGGCTGTCAGTGGAAAGGCCAGCGATGGTAGAATCGAGGGAAGAAATCGAGGATTGCCTGACCATGCCAATCCATCACCAAATGAGACCTGAAGAAGCATCAGAGGTTCTCGTGATTCTTCAAACCATTGTTGCACGTCTGAATTCTGGAAGAAGTGACTTCCAGGACAATCTAGAGTGAAAAGCATCTTGATATTAGTGACGGCCGTAGCGTTCCGTAGTATGACTTAGCTTGTGTAGGTGAGAACGGCTCTGACAACAGAATGACGAAAGCTGGAGATCCGTCTTCCACGGCGGACCAACGAGCGGAAAGGCCAGGAGGCGTTGAACCGTCTGCCACGCCGCGATCGTCGTCGAGTGGTAATCTGGGTTCAGCAATCCCTAGTCCTGTAGTTAAGCAACGGTTACTCTTCCAGTCACCGCAACGAGCATCGGAACTGCTTACAGCGAAGGAAAACGGTCCTGGCAAGGAGGGAGACTCTGGTGTTCCAGTTTCACCCAAGCCTGGCCTGAAACTCCCAGGTTCGGTTAATCTCCGAGCCTCGTGGACACCTTCGTCTCGCCTTCCGTCAAACCTTCCACGTAGATCAGCTTCGGGTCATGGCTCGGAGGAGGGTGGGGAGCTGAGCCGGACCAGTTCAGCAAGCTCGGATGCCGGAAGCAGGCTCGGGGCGGAAACGCCGGGAAGGAGCAGCATGACTGACGCCGCGAGTGCTAGTAGAATTCATTTCGCTGGCGGGGGAAAGGCGACTGGAGTCCTGCGGCCGAGTAACCACAGTACGTTTTTCCTAACATATTGTGTTCTACTAGAATGAAGAGAAGATGCAGTTGTTTTTTCTTTTTCTTTTTTCTTCTCCTCTTTCTTTTTCGCTTGTTTACTAGGACGGTGGCGTTTAAGCTTTTCATTCCGAAGGACAACCGCACTATACCTCTTTAATAGCTGCAGATCTGCTTTGAGCTTTCTCTTCTGTCTCTTGCATCATTATCTGTCTGTTTCGTACGCTTTCATTTTCCGCTGTCCGCTGAAACAGCTGGCGAGCAGGCGGCCTCTTTGGCTGCTGACGTCAAACCCGAACGGAAGACGAACCTTGGGCAGGAGCAGCGCCAGCGTCAGCAGGATACACCGCGCCAGCAGCAGCAGCAGCAGCAGCAGCAGCAGCAGCAGGCCGAGCAGCACGCTAGCACTCCTGGTGGCAGGTTCGGCTTCAAATCCCCCTCATTGCAAAATCATGGGCAGAACGACTCGCAGCCTCCGCCGCCGCTGCCGGTGGCGCACCAGCAGTTGAAGCAGCCGCAGCAGAGCCACAACCAGCAGCGGGGTCAGACCCAGACGGGGGAACGCACTTTTGGAAGCTTCTCCGCAGGTGGGAACGGGTCTGACAGGCGGCTCAGTTTTGGAAGGGTGGAGTCTCAGCATAGGGCGAAAGAGACGACAGGCGCGGAGAGGAAAGGCGCAGGGGGAGGTCGGGAGGGAGGTCAGCGCGCGAGCGAGGGGGAACAAGCGGAGGAGGCGGAAAGACAGATGGAGATTGAGAGGGAGAGGGAAGAGGAGAGGGAGAGGGAGATGCAGAGAGCGAGAGAGAGGGAGGAGAAGGAGAGGGAGATGCAGAGAGCGAGAGAGAGGGAGGAGAAGGAGAGGGCGGAGAGGGAAGAGAGGGAGAGGATGTTGAGGGAAGAGAGAGAGAGGGAGAGAAGGGAGAAGGAGAGGAGAGCGCAGGAAGAGAAAGCAAGGCGAGAACGAGAAGAGAAGGAGAGGATTGAGAGGGAGAGAGCTGAGCGGGAAAGGAAGGAAAAGGAGAAGGTCGAACGGGAGAGGATGGAGAGGGAAAGGAAGGAGAGGGAGAGGCAGGAGAGGGAGAGGCTCGTGAGGGAAAGGGTGGAGAATGAGGAGAGGGAGAAGCGGGAGAGGTTGGAGAGGGAGCTGGAGGAGCGGAGAGAGAAGGAGAGGCAAGAGGAGCTGGAGAAAGTGAGACAGAGGGAGCGAGAACGGTTGAGAGAGGTGGAGCGAGAGATGGACCGGCAGAAGCAGCTGCGAATAAAGAAGGAGAGGGAGAGGGAGAAGGAGAGGGTTAAGGAACGAGAAAAGGAGCGGCAGAGGTTGGAGGAAAGCGAGAAGGCGCGGGAGAGGGAGAGGGAGAAGGAGAGGGAAAGGGTGAGAGCGGAGCAGAGGCAGAGGGAGGAGGAACGGCGGTTGAGGCGGCAGCAGGAGCTCCAGAGGCGGAAGGAGAGGCGTGGGGATCAGCTGTCGGTGCACATGGGAGATCCTCTTCGAGTTCTCTCCTGGGCTGCTGGAGCGGGAGTGCGTTCTGCTTCGCTCGGGGAAGATTCCAGCTCGTTTGGCACACCGTTTAAGGTACATGTTGCACTTTAGGCCCTCTTTGTGTGCTCTCCTGGGCTGCGGGAGCGGGAATGCACTCTGCTGCATTCGGCGAGACTTCCAACTCGCTTGGCAATGCATTTAAGGTAGGATTTGTACTTTAGGTTAAATGTGCACTTTGAGGTTGTATTTGGCTTGCATTTACTGCGATACGGATCAAGGTACAACTTGCAAGTGCAAATGCGCCATCCTTGCCTTTCTGATTGGTTCGGTGTGCTATTGTCCGTATTTTATTGTTGGTGATGTGATGGCATGTGATGTGACTATGTACGTTTCTGCTTTTCAAAATTGTGGCGCCTCAAAATTATGTATTTTTCTGCTATTCTTGCTGGTTTCAGGCGGTCCTAGATGATTCCCAGGTGCTGCAGCAGTGGGTGCAGCGAGCAGCTCTCTTTCATAGCAGGCTGGGGTTTGGCGTGGCACCAGCATCACCAGCTGTAGCTGACGTGGTGCCACCATCAGCTGTAGCAGACTTCTGGCGAGGTGTTAGTGCAGCAGTGGAGGCTGCAGAGGATGTGGCTGTAGCGGGGGGTGATGAGCAGCAGGAGGGTGTGACTATAGAGGCATATGATTTAGCTGCAGTGCGGCAGTTGCAAGAGAACGCAAGGAAGCGAGGTAAGAGGGTGCACAGTTGGCTTCCGTTGGGACTTCTGGTGTGGTGCCTTAAAGCCATGCTAGCTGTTGTGGTCGTCCGCCTCAGATTCTTTCTTGCATCCCCCATGGCTCTTGCTTTCCCCATGGCTCTTGCATTCCCCATGGCTCTTGCATTCCCCATGGCTCTTGCATCCCCCATGGCTCTTGCATTCCCCATGGCTCTTGCATTCCCCATGGCTCTTGCATTCCCCATGGCTCTTGCATCCCCCATGGCTCTTGCATTCCCCATGGCTCTTGCATCCCCCATGGCTCTTGCATTCCCCATGGCTCTTGCATTCCCCATGGCTCTTGCATTCCCCATGGCTCTTGCATTCCCCATGGCTCTTGCATTCCCCATGGCTCTTGCATTCCCCATGGCTCTTGCATTCCCCATGGCTCTTGCATTCCCCATGGCTCTTGCATTCCCCATGGCTCTTGCATTCCCCGTGGCTCTTGCATTCCCCATGGCTCTTGCATTCCCCATGGCTCTTGCATTCCCCATGGCTCTTGCATTCCCCATGGCTCTTGCATTCCCCATGGCTCTTGCATTCCCCATGGCTCTTGCATTCCCCATGGCTCTTGCATTCCCCATGGCTCTTGCATTCCCCATGGCTCTTGCATTCCCCATGGCTCTTGCATTCCCCATGGCTCTTGCATTCCCCATGGCTCTTGCATTCCCCATGGCTCTTGCATTCCCCATGGCTCTTGCATTCCCCATGGCTCTTGCATTCCCCATGGCTCTTGCATTCCCCATGGCTCTTGCATTCCCCATGGCTCTTGCATTCCCCATGGCTCTTGCGTTCCCCATGGCTCTTGCATTCCCCCATCTCCACCCCCCTTCCTTTTCATAGGAGTCCAGTTTTGAGGCGCCTCAAGACCAGACTCCCTTCTTGCCCTATATGGCAAGATCCTTCCCTACCCACCAGCCCTTCCTCCCCCAGCTCCACCCCCTTTCCTCTGAGTCCAGTGCGAAGCACTTACTGCGCTTCTTTCCCTCGACCTCTCCATCTCCGCGCCCTCCGCCCTACCCCCCCAGCCCCCCCGACCCCGACCCTCCCCCAACCTGCAGTGGCTGGCAGCAGCAGAGGCGATGGCGCAGCAGGGGGCAGCCTTATGAGTCCACGTGCGAAGCACTCGATGGACTTCTCTCCCTCAACTTCTCCCTCTCCCCCCCTTCCTCCCCCTCCCCCACCCCCCAACCTGCAGTGGCAGCAGCAGAGGCGATGGCTCAGCAGGGGGCAGCCTTTGAGTCCACGTGCGAGGCACACAATGCGCTTCTTCCCCTGAGCTTCCCCTTCTTCTCGCCCTCTACCCCCCCTCTCCCCCCCCTTCCCCCTCCCGAATCTGCAGTGGCAGCAGCAGAGGCGATGGCTCAGCAGGGGGCGGCCTTTGAGTCCACGTGCGAGGCAGCTGGGAGAGGGAGTGAGGAGGCAGTGAGGGGCGCTATCCAGAAGCTGATGGAGTGAGTGCTTCCTCGTTGTCTTTTAGACTGGCTCCTTGAGTGCATTGGCCTTTGAGTCCACGGAGTACGTCAGCACTAGGCAGCAAGCACAGGCAGTGCAGAGCAGGACAGGGCCGCGAGTCAGCAGCTGATGGAGTGAGTGCTTCCTCATTGTCTTTGAGATTAACTCCATGAGTGCAGAAGCTTTTGAGTCCACGGAGTGCATCAGACCTAGGCAGCAAGCGCAGGGAGTGCAGAGCAGGCCATGGCCGCAGCAGCTGATGGGGGAGTGGTTCCTCGTTGTCTTTGAGATTAATTCCATGGGTGCATTGGCCTTTGAGTCCACGGAGTACGTCAGCACTAGGAGTCCACGGAGTACGGACAGGGCCGCGAGTCAGCAGCTGATGGGGTGAGTGGTTCCTCGTTGTCTTTTAGATTAGCTCCATGGGCGCATTGGCCTTTGTGCCATAGCATCAGGCAGCAAGCACAGGGAGTGCACAGCAAGCCAGGGCTGCGAGTCAGCAGCTGATGGGGTGAGTATCATGTGATTGGCCTATGGAAACCTGAGAGGTGTTATTGCCACTAAAGGCCTTGGCCTATGGAAACCTTAGAGGTGTTATTGCCACTGAAGGCCTTGGCCTATGGACACCTGAGAGGTGTTAATGCCACTAAAAGCCTTGGCCTATGGAAACCTGAAAGGTGTTATTGCCACTAAAAGCCTTGGCCTATGGAAATGTCTCCCCATCCTCAAGAAGACCCCATCTTCTCGTTATTCTCCAAGCGTTCCTCTTCGTCTCTCGCCTTGCCACCCGCTTTTCCGCCTGCAGAGCCATGGCCACGCAACCCTTCATTCGCTGTCTTCCCGCTCCGCCCTTGATACGCTGTCTTCCCTCTTCCATATCCCTCTCTTTTGTCTCCCCACCCCCCTTTCCTCCCCCTTTCCTCCCCCTTTCCTCCCCCTTTCCTCCCCCTTTCCCCCCCCTCTTGCTTGCAGAGTCATTACCACTCAACGCTCCGCCCTTGATACGCTGTCTTCCCTCTTCCATATCCCTCTCTTTTGTCTCCCCGCCCCCCTTTCCTCCCCCTTTCCTCCCCCTTTCCTCCCCCTTTCCTCCCCCTTTCCCCCCCCTCTTGCTTGCAGAGTCATTACCACTCAACGCTCCGCCCTTGATACGCTGTCTTCCCTCTTCCATATCCCTCTCTTTTGTCTCCCCGCCCCCCTTTCCTCCCCCTTTCCTCCCCCTTTCCTCCCCCTTTCCTCCCCCTTTCCCCCCCCTCTTGCTTGCAGAGTCATTACCACTCAACGCTCCGCCCTTGATACGCTGTCTTCCCTCTTCCATATCCCTCTCTTTTGTCTCCCCGCCCCCCTTTCCTCCCCCTTTCCTCCCCCTTTCCTCCCCCTTTCCTCCCCCTTTCCCCCCCCTCTTGCTTGCAGAGTCATTACCACTCAACGCTCCGCCCTTGATACGCTGTCTTCCCTCTTCCATATCCCTCTCTTCTGTCTCCCCGCCCCCCTTTCCTCCCCCTCTTGCAGAGTCGTTGCCACTCACGGCCTTGCCCTGCATAGGCTCTCCTCCTCCTCTTCCTCCTCCTCCTCCTCCTCCTCCTCCTCCTCCTCCTCCTCCTCCTCCTCACTCACTCTGTCTGCTGCTCCTTTGGTTCCCACAACAGCCGCTGCTGCAGGGGACAAAACAGCCGCTACAGCCGCTACAGCTGCTACAGATGGTACAGCCGGGGAAGGGCAGTGTGAGTGGGAGGATCCTTTGGTTGTAGCAGTAGGAGGCGTGGTGGGAGCTGCGGCTGCGGCGCTTAGGAGCTGGCTAAGTGTTAGTGTGGAAGGGAGAAGGGGAGTGGAGGGAGGTGGAGGTGAGGGGGAGGTGGCAGGTGCATCTCGGCATGTTCTGCTGCAGCAGCCCAAGGCCTCTCTAGCTGTGAGTCTTGCAACTTGCCAGTCGTGACCTCCACCAATCACTCCCTTCACCAGTCATGCCTTTCAACCAGTCTTCCCCTTCCACCAGTCTTCCCCTTCACCAATCACTCCCTCTATCTTTCCTCTAATCCCCAGCCACGCTCCCTCTCCCCCACCGCATCCCCTCCCTACCCCCTCTCCCGGGCCGTTTCCCTCCCTACTATCTCGACCCACACCCACCCACTTCCCTCATTCGCCCCCTTTGCCCCTTTGCCCCTTTGCCCCTTTGCCCCTTTGCCCTTTTGCCCCTTTGCCCCTTTGCCCCTTTGCCCCTTTGCCCCTTTGCCCCTTTGCCCCTTTGCCCCTTTGCCCCTTTGCCCCTTTGCCCCTTTGCCCCTTTGCCCCTTTGCCCCTTTGCCCCTTTGCCCCTTTGCCCCTTCGCCCATATGCCCCTTTGCCCCTTCGCCCATATGCCCCTTTGCCCCTTCGCCCATATGCCTCTTTGCCCCTTCTCTCCCTCACCAGGATCTAAGGGAGGCCCGGGATGTGCTTGACGTGTGGCGCCATGAGCTGGCACGCCTGCACTCGCGCCTCGTCAGCGTTGTCTGCCGCTCCCAGCTGACGTCAGCAGCGCAGATGACGTCAGCGCATGGCCGCACGCCGTGGCAATCGGCGTCGCCAGCTCAGCTCGCCGGCCAGGACCACAAGATGGGTCCTGCTGACGTGGCAATGGCGTCTGCATGTGCTTTCTTGGACCAAGCCATAGATATTCGACAGCAGGTGAGGAGGCAATAGTGAGGAGGCCATGGCAGAAGCTGCTCTGGTTTGAGCCGTGGAGGCTTCCTTGTGCAGTTGACTTGCGTTGGTGATATTGTATTGTTAATTTTTGAGTCGACTCAAAAGTTCATTTGTGTCTTCTTGTCCGCTCTTCTACCTCACCTCCCTTCTACTCGCTTGCTCCTTCTGTATCCACTCTGTATCCATCTGCAGCACGCGGTGTGGGAGGAGGCAATGGCAGAAGCGGCTCTGGGTGTTGTTTGAGGCGCCTCAAAAATAGACCCGTCTCTGCGTGTTTACTTGCTGTCTGCAGCACGCGGTGTGGGAGGACGCAATGGCAGAAGCGGCTCTGGTGTGTGCCGTGGAAGGTTCCTCAGGCGGCTGACTTGCACTGGGGAGATTGTAATGTTCAATTCTGTCTAAGTGTCCTTCCTTCTGCTTGATCCTTCTGTGTCTGTCTGCAGCACGCGGTGTGGGAGGAGGCAATGGCAGAAGCGGCTCTGGTGTGTGCCGTGGAAGGTTCCTCGGGCGGTTTCAACAGTGGTGCTGCGGACCTGGACAGGTGGAGGCGGTTCCTAGAGCCACTCACAGACAGCCACGTGGCAGACGTTCTTGAAGGTGCAGGATAACACTTTGGTAGCCTGTAAAAGCCACTTTCGGTGCGGAATGGAAACCTCGTGCTTTAAAGCCCTTCTTAAAAAGGCTATCTAGCTTGATGTCTCTTCCTCCTTTCCTCACTCTCTCCCCCACTCTCTCCCTCTCTCCCACACTCTCACCCTCCCTTCTCACCCTCCCCACTCTCTCTACCTTGTTTGCCCCCCCCCCCCCCCCTTCCCGCCCCTCTCCCACAGGCCACCTTGCCAGCTGGCGGGCGGCACAGAGCATCTACTGGGCGGCAGTGGAGGGAGAGGAGGAGGCGATGGCGGGCCTTCTGCAGGCGAGACTGGGGGAGGTGCCATCTGCCATGGGGAGGCTGCAGCTGCTGGCGCAGTGCTCAGGATTTACTGCACTTCCTAGGGTATGGCTACACGCGTAGTGTGTATAGGTGGATATGATAGGGAGGTTTGCTGCAGGTGAGACCGGGGGAGGTGCCATCTGTTATTGTCGGGTTGTTATTGTTGCCTGTATTGTTGGCAACACCTGGCTAGAGTTGCCTGTATTGCCTGGTGGCTATCCTGGCTATTGTTGCCTGGCTCAAGAGGTGTGGGAATTCCACCCCTCTTAAAAACAGGATAGACAGGAAAGACGGTCTTAAAGGTGCACTTCCAAACACTTTACCCCGCTCTTTCTCGCTCCCCCCCTCTCTCCCCTTCTCCCCTCCCCACTCGACGGTGCTCTGCAGGTGTCAGCGCGCCTGCAGAGCGACTTGCAGCAGATGCTGCATTCAGCCGGATATCCCTCTCTCGACCTGTCTTCCTGCACCCTCCCCCCTCCCACTCCAGGTCTCCGCACGCCTGCAGCACGACCTGCAGAAGATGCTGCATTTAGCCTGATATCCATCAGTCG